>PVJL010005892.1:0-100886 GCA_004026885.1 Lyroderma lyra
TTCACAAGAAACTTAATGTTTGTTCATTGCTCTAATTCAAGCTCCAACATTCTCACAACAACACACAAAAACACACAATAACAATAACAAATATCACTCAGCAATACACTGCCATATGCTGACACACACAAATTTGTGAGACATAGATATACCAAGTTTATGAATCCTTACCGAGTTGTTAGTACAGTGCTGCCAAACATAAATGCATGGTGGCAAGTTTGTGAACTTAATTGTCAGACCTCATATGCACAAATAGAAAATTCCCCGAGGTCAAAGCATCAGCAGAGGATCATTGATCTACAGTAAAATAAACTATTATGTCCCTTGGATGTTGCACTTTAGCCTGAGAGCAATAAAAAAAATTCAAGCAGAAGAGAGATAAGAAAAGATTTATATTTTAGTATTAATGTTACTATTTTACAACCTCTGAAGAAGTAATAAATTCAGGGAATAATCATCAATAGCTGCTACATCAATTAGCTCAGTTTTTCAATGTTTTGTTCTCAGAAATGCTTCACATTTAAAAATTATTGGGGACCACAAAGTTGTTTCATTTATGGGGGTTATATCTCAATATTAAATCACACTAGAAATTAAATCTGAGAAAAATTTAAAACACTGTCATGTAACTCTGTCTCTGAAAAACTGCATTTTCTGGGGTCATGGCCTATTTGTACAGTTTGACAATTAGCTGAAAGACTGTTAAAAAGAGACATTATTTGACTCATGATGCAATACAATATAAAGTATATATTATCATTTCTGAAACATTCTTGCCAAAAAAAATAAATCTCAATTTTATAAAATCTCTAGATTTAAGAAGTTTACAGGAATAAATGAATAAAAAAATATCATGTTTGCAATCAGCAAAATGTATAATATGAAATATTCTACATAAAAATTAAACCAGCTTTTTAAACAAAATAAGGGGCAAGTGGATTAAAAAGAAGGCAGGAATTATAGATTTTTCTAAAATTATGAGTATATAAAACAAAAGAAATGTGTGGATCCTATTTGGGTCTTATTTTAAACAAATAAATTTTTAAACATTGGTGCAGCCCCTATGAAAAATAATGTGAGGGTTCCTCAAAAAAATTAAAAATAGAACCATCATATGATCCTGCAGTTCCACATCTGAGAATTTATCTAAAGGAAACAGAAACACTAACTTGGAAAGGTATATGCACCTATGTTTATGGCATATTATTTACAGTAGTCAAGATATGGAAACAACCTAAGTGTCCACTGATGGATGAATAGACAAAGTAACTGGTATATATACTATGGAATATTATTCAGCCATAAAAAAGAATAAAATCTTGCCTTTTGCAGCAACATGATTGGACCTTGAGGACATATGCTAAGTGAAATAAGACAGAGAAAGACATACTGTATGATTTCACTTATATATGGGAATCTAAAAACAAAAAACCAAAAACAATAAAAACTGAACTAATAAGTACAGAGAACAAATTGGTGGTTACCAGAGGTGGGGGGTGGGGAGCTGGGCCATACTGATGAGAGGGGTCAAAGATACAAACTGTCAGCTATGAAATGTCATGAAGATGCAATATACTATAATTCGTCATATTGTAAAGCATATTTGAAAGTTGCTAAGAGAGTAGCAACTTGCATTTTGAAAGTTCTCATCACAAGCAAAAAATTGTGATTAAACTATGTATCATGAAGGATGTTAACTAGATTTATTGTGGGGATCATTTTGTGATCTCTGTTTCTATGAGTTTGTTTCTGTTTTGGTGGCTCTTTTGTTTTGTTCTTTAGATCCCTCTCATAAGTGACATCACATGGTATTTGTCTTTCTCTGTCTGACTTACTCCACTCAGCACAATACCCTCTAGGTCCATCCATGTGTTTGCAGATGGCAAGATTTTACTATTTTTTATGACTGATTAATGTTCCATTGTGTATGTGTACCACTTCTTCTTTATCCATTCATCTGTAATGGTCACCTAGGCTGCCTCCACATATTTGGCTATTGTAAATAATGCTGCAGTGAACACAGGGATGCATAAGCCCACTTGAAGGAGCGTTTGGGTTTCTTCAGATGAATACCCAGAAGTGGGATTACTAGGTCCTTCTTTGTCTCTTGTTAGAGCTTTTGTGTTAAAGTCTATTTTGTCTGGTATAAGTATTGCTACCCCAGTTTTGTTTGTTTGTTTGTTTCCATTTTCATTAAATAACTTTTTCCATCCCTTTATATTCAGTCTGTGTGTGTCTTTCAATCTGAAATGAGTCTTTTGTAGGCAGTCTTTTGTAAGAAGGGTTTTTGTTTTCCATTCAGCCACCTGTTTTTGATTGGAGCATTCAATCATTTACACTTAAAGTAATTGTTGATAGATATATAATTATTGCCATTTTATTATTCATATTTTTATGGTTTGGGGTTTGTTTTGTTGTTGTGGTTGTTTTTTGTTTGTTGTTGTTTTAGGGGTTTTTTGTCCTTAAAAAGTCCCTCTAATATTCCTTGTGATTCTGTTTTGGAGATGATGAACTCCCTTAGCTTTTTCTTACCTGAAATGCTCTTTAGCACTTCTTTCATTTTAAATGATAGCCTTGCTGTGTGGAATAATCTTGGTTGTAGGTCCTTGCTTTTCATCACCTTGAATATTTCGTGTCAATCCCTTTTGACCTGCAATGTTTCTTTTGAGAAATCAGCTGACAGTCTTATGGGAGCTCCTTTGTAAATAATTAAGTGCCTTTCTCTTGCTGCTTTTAAGATTCTCTCTTTGTCTTTAACTTTTGCCATGTTAATTATGTGTCTTGGTGTGGGTCTGTTTAGGTACATATTGTTTGGGACTCTTGGCACTTCCAGGACTTGTATGTTTATTTCCTTTGCCAGGTTAGGAAAGTTTTCAGTCATTATTTCTTCAAATAGGTTTTCAATTTCTTGCTCACTCTCTTCCCTTCTGGTACTCCTATGATGCAAATGTTGGTATGCTTGATGTTGTCCCAAGAGTCCCTTAAACTACCCTCATTTTTTAAAATTCTTTTTTTCTTTTTGCTGTTCTGATTGTGTCTTTTCTGCTATCTTGTCTTCAAAATCACTAATTTGATGCCTCATCTAGTCTGCTGGTTATTTTTTCTATTGCATTCTTTATTTTGGTAGTTGTATTATTTACTTCTGACTAGTTCTTTTTTATGGTTTCTATGTCTTTTTTATGCTTGATAGCTCATTTTTGAAGTTCTCTCTAAGTTTCTTGAGCATTCTTATAACCAGTGTTTTGAACTCTGTCTCTGGTAGGTTACTTGCCTCCATTTTGTTTAGTTCTTTTTCTGGAGTTTTCTCCTGTTCTTTTATTTGGGATGTATTTCTTTCCTCAATTTGGTGGCCTCTCTATTTTTGTTTCTATGTATTAGGTAGATCTGCTACATCCCCCACTCTTGCTGGGTGACCTTATATAATAGGTGCCCTGGGGAAGGGGAAGGGGCCTAGTCGCACAGTTCCCCTGATCACCTGCTCCAGGTGCTCCAGGAGTGTTCTGTGTTTGGGTTGTGTGTGCCCTCCTGTTATAGTTGAAACTTAATTCCTAGTAGGTGGGACTGCCCCTCAGGCTGATTGCCTGTGGGGTTTGGCCATGTCAACAGCTTACAGGCTGCTATGGGGGTGAGTGGAATTTTTCCCAGCAGGCTCTGGTGCCTGTTGAGACTGCACTTTGTGTGTACTGCTTGTGAGGTAATTGGGTGGCACTGTGTTGTGGTCTGAAGCCAACCTCCACGTATGTTGGTTCTGATGCTTCTTGGGAGGGGCTCTGGTGCAGATCCAGGTCATCAACTGCCTGTGACCAGCTGGGAACTACCTGGTAGGAGCTACAAATTTATCCACAATTGGTAGCCTTTTGTGCTGAACCTGGAGGCACATGGGAGAGATCATACTGCAAAGGATGACTGCCACAAGTACTGGGTCTGAGGTAGCTGCACAAAAATCCAGGACAACCCAAGGCCTGCTACCAACTGCCAGCTCCCATAAGGTTCAGCCACTGATAAAGTCTCCTATAATAAGGTGTTGGGTGTGGCCAGGTTTCAGTGAGTCACCAGGGTAGGGCATCAGAGGTCACTAGACCAATTCAGATTCAAATTTGGCTATGGGTGTAAGGTGAAGGCTCAACATAGGAGAGATGATGATACCTACCTGCTGTCTCCATGGGAAGAGGAATCCACATAGGGAAAATAGCAACCATTCCTCACCTGAAAGCCACACAACTCAGTCTTTCCCCATATGTCTCTGATGCCACCAGAGTTACTGTCTCTCTGCTGGAGCTCAGGGTGATTGCCTATGAAAAAGTGTGGCTGTGCATGGGCCCTTTAAGAGGACATCTGGGTTTCCCACAGCCTTCTGTCCCACCCGGATGGTTGTAATCCTCACTGGTTTTCACAGCCAGATGTTGTGGGTGTTCCTTTTCCTGCCACCAGTACTCCAGCCTGGGAGCCCTGTGTAGGGCTGGGATCCATTGCTTCTCTGGAGAGAACCTCTGTAGCTGAGATATTCTTCCCAATTTCCAACCATCACAGGGAGGTTTGGGGCCAGCCTATTTTGCATCTCTGCCACTTCTACCATTCTAAACATGGCTTTCTCTTTATATCCTTAGTTATAAAACTTCTGTTCTGCTCGACTTCAGATGGTTCTCTGTGTTGATTTTTCTACATTTTAGTTGTAATAGTATTAACAATATGTTCACACATTGATGCAAGCACAGCGTTTATCTATTCCATCATCTTGGATTTCCCTGGGCTAGGTATTTTAAGTATATTGTGTAATGTAATCTTCACAACCCTGTCCAGAAAGGACAACAAGGGCTGTCCAGAAAGTATCTAACCATGTAATATGAAAAATAGAGGCATTTATGGCTGGATTTTTTTTTTCCAGACAGCCCTCATAATCTTCGTGGTGGGGAAAATAAGGTCAGAGAGATTAAGTGGCAATCACAGAGCTAGTAAGTGATAGGAACAAGATTTAAATACTTGACTCAGTGTTTCATAATCCTTTCAATACAGCAGAGATCTCCAATTATGGGCTGCATAAGAACTAGTAGAAACCTGGTTAAGAGAGAGAAAACTCAGGTTCCACCCTTTACCTACTGAATCTGAATCTCTCTACTGAGTTGCAGTCTCTCAGTATTTTAAACTCCATAGTCCAAACTATAGAGGATACTAGTGTATTTGTCCTAGATATTTACAATTACTTCTACAGACAATCTCATAGGTTGTAAACTTGCATCCCTTGTATTTACTCAGTAATGCTGGAATGCAATTCAGAACAACTTCCCTGATGAGGGCTTGAGTTAAGAAGACAGTGGGTGTGGCAGCTAGTATGACTTCATGCAATATAGGAGTATTTCACTCCGTGGGTATAATGCATGAAATGTTTCCTTGTAACTTCAAAGATATTCTATCATATAAAAAAAAAAAAAAACTACAAATGTATTCAAACTGTTTTAATACACAGGAATTAAAACTCTATCCAAAGGTGATATTAAGGTGTGTAGTAGGAGGAAAAAGTTCCCCCCACTCCAAAGCTATATTTACTTCCTAATCCTCAGTCCCTGTGAATAATACTACCTTATATAGCCAAAGAGTAAATATTACCTTTTATGGCAAAAATGTGATTAAGTTAAGGATCTTCGAAGGAAGAGTTTATCCTAGATTACCTGGGTGGACCCTAAATACAATCACCTGTATCCTTAGAGAGAGCAGCAGTGAGAGATTAGAATGACACACAGAAGAGAAAGAAATGTGAAAACAGAGGCAGAATTCGGAATGATGTGGTCACAAGCCAAGGAATGGCAGGCAGTCATCAGAAGCTAGAAGAAGCAAGGAATCACTTCTCTTGGAGAGCCTCTGGAGGAAGTGTGACCCTGTCAACACCTGGATTTTGCATTTCTAATCTCCAGAACTGTGGGAGAGTAAATGTATGTTGTTTTAAGCCACCAAATTTGTGGTGATTTGTTATGGTAGCCACACTAAACTAATAGCAGGGTTAATTTTCAAAGTTATATTTTTTCCTCCAGTTCAAAATTATCAGGTATTTTATTTCTAATTCCTCTGGGGATCTATCCAGGTTTTACTCCTTGCCATTCTTTAGTCTTTGGACTAAATTCTAAATGTAAATACCACAAAGATTCTGTACCAATCAGTGCCACATATATTAGTGCCATAAGAATATCCAAGGAGGCTCGTCACTGGTGCAGATTTTTGGGCCTCACCATAGGCCTTAGGGTACCAACTATGAAACTAAATTTTTCACCAGTAACTCAGGCCATTTTGATAGGCCTTGGACCACATGTTGAAAATGAATTATTTGAAGTAACGGAGGAAGCATGCAACATTATTACATCAAGTAGAATTAAGTTCACTTGTGAGTGACAGAAAATCAATAATACTGACTCTTTGAAAGGTAGAAATGTATTTCTCTCAGAAATAAACAACAGTCAGAGGTAGGCAATCCAGAACTGTCACAGCACACCATTATGTAAGGAACTCGGGTTTCTTCTAAATTGTGTCTCCTTCTATCTTCTAGCTACTCCATCCTCAGTGTGGACCTTTCACCTCATCCAAGATGTATGCTTGTGTGGCAGCCGTTACGTCCCATTTGTCTTGTGGGAAATTACCTTCATGCAACAGTAGCCTCTAATGACACTACCATGCAAGTTAGCACAGTGGTGATGGAACAAAAAAGGCCTGCAGACCAAATAAAAATGCTCAAAATATGTGATTGATTAAATCAATCTAAAGCAAAGGATGAGAAACTGGGAAAAAGAGATGGAATCATTTAAAGGGCTCTTGTCAGAGGTCAGGCTCACCTGGATAGTCTTCATATCTTAGGTCAACTGACTTAGTACCTTAAATACATCTGCAAAATCCATAAGGTTAACACACTTGAGAAATAGTGTGATAGGACAGGATGCAAGTGGGATGGAAAGACTACACTGCCTGAATTCTAGGATATACAATGTTCAAATATCCTCTCTTTCTCTCTACCACGTAAGTCTTCCCCTTGATGGTGTGATTGTGAGGAGCAGAACTGGACTTTGAGCAAGGGAGCTTGGCAAACAGAAGGTGTCTGGAACCAACACACGCACTTTCACTATGAGCAAGAGGCAAGGGTGAGTATGCCTTGCTACCAATTGTAGCTCCCTAATTAGCCTGCTACACAACTATGAGTGTTTTCTCTTTGTAGTGTAGAGCACATGTGAGTCCAGTATGGGTCCATGATGAATATCACCAGTGAGTTACAGTATTAGTTGCTCTTGCTATGTAACAAATTACCACAAATTTGATGGCTTAAAACAACACCTATTACCAGCCATAGTTCTGTAGGTTGGAAGTCTGGCATTGCATGACCAGATTCTCTGATCAAGGTCTCATAAGGCTGAAATCAAGGTTTAGCTCAGCTGAGTTCTTATCTGAAGCTTTGTGAAAAAATCTACTTTCAAGCTCATTCTTCTTGATGACAGAATTGTTCTGTTCCTTGAAGCTGCAGACTGAGGTTCCCATTTTTTTCACTGACTGTCAGCTGAGGGCTGCTCTTGTCTCCTAGAAGCTAGTCACAGTCCTTGCCACGTGACCCCCTCTATCTTCAAGGAAGGAATGGTGGTACATCAACTCTTCATACTTTGAATCTCTGGCTTTCTCTCTTTAATCTCTAGACCCAGATTTTAAAGGATCTCATAGTTAGGCCCACTTGGACAGTCTCCCTATCTTCACCACAACTGATTTGGAAACTTAAATATGTCTGCAAAATCACTTTACAACACCACTTAAATTAGTGTTTGGTGAATAACAAGAGAAGATGTGTATATACCAGGGGTCAGAAATTTTGAGGGCCATTTATAAATTTTGCCTATCACCGAACCAATTTAGGGATAGCATAAGTGTCAGCCTAGAAATGTGTCTATACCTTGTGATTTGATTTTTCCACCCCTTCCTACCTATAAATGGCATTGTTCGTCCTGTCATATACTCCCATTAGTTACATTTAACGTTACTATGTCTTACAAGTTATTCACTTATTTTAAATTTATATTTAGTACAGTTTATAAATTCTTTCTTGTCAAGCTACTTGCTTACAAATTGCCTATAGTTAACACATCCTATGAATTTCACCTAAAACTCATAAGCTGCTAGCTTACCTAGTATCTAGGCTTACTAATTCTTGTGAGTTTCAAATATCTCATTTGTTTGCTTTATTCCATATGGAAGAATTGAATATTCTCATAAATAGAGCAAACATACATTATTTCATTCAGCAAGAAAAAGAAGGAAGTGAAAATGAAATGTTCCCCTACCCCCACTTAAGGACTTTCACGAACAACATTTCTGCTTATATTCCACTGGTCACAATTTAGTCACATGGACATACCTAACTTAAAGAGAGATAAGGAAAAGCAGTCTGAATAGTCATATGCCTAGATAAAATCTGAATGTTCTGTTATAAAGGAAGAAAGAGAGAAAGAGATTGTAGAGATTAGTAATTTCTATTACAATTAGTAAAAACCAAAATAGTAATAATAAACTTGATGTAGAGGCTATGGCTAAAGCCCTCATATCTGCAACTGATCATGAGGCAGTAGCTATTATTTTTGATTTATGACTTACTTTTCCCTTTACCTGGATTGAATTCCTTGCCTCTGGCAGCACTTGTACGATTCTACTCCTCTAGTGCCTACTCACCCCACCTCCTGTGAAGTGACTCACATCTTCAATTCTGAGGGCAATGAATCATTTGTGATCCTGCCTGTACATGTCTCTGGTACTTTGGTACCATTAGATAATAGTAAAAGGAGATGACCCCAGGAGTTCCCTAGGATTCTTGCTTTACTCTTCATTTCTCCTTTAAAAATCATGATCCATCATCTAACTAAAGTCATTACCTCCTTTTCTGCCTCTTGCTCTAGTGGCACAAGGAGCCTGAAATAACCAGGTAGTAGTTTCTGCTTCAAACTTACTTCCATTATTACCAATCCCATCTTTTCCTTGGTTACTAAGACTTGAGAGCTGAAAAGTTCATGATTTAAAGTTCAGGAGACAAAAATTCTGAAAAGGGATTATTAGGTGTGATCATCGGCAGTGTACTCTTAAGTCCACTGCTATCTTCCTAGAATCTTACTCCTCACTAAAGGAGATAAAGTATTGTTGGTCACTGGTTCAGAACATATATCACATTCTGCAAGCAGGATAACTTTGCAAAATGAGATTCCCAATCTGACAACCTGGTTGAATTTTTAATGAAAAATTCCACTTTCTTATAAGGCCAACTTACGGGACCAAAGACAGTATGATAATGATAAATACTCTGGGTTTCACCCTCATTTGTTTTGCTATGAAGAATGGTCTGAAGCAGTGTGGATGGAATGTTATAGTGGTGCATAATGCATCCAATAAGTGTATAGATGATGGCACTATAATCATGGAAATCAGGTGACAACAAAACTTTTTCCTCTACATGTCAAGAACAGTCCAGTGAAGTTGACCTATAATCAGGTAAATAACTTTCCCCCTTAAAGTATGGATGGATTCTCTATTTTCCTCTTAATTGTTCACTGATCACTGCAGCTTGCCAATTAGAACTTTAGCAATGCTAACAGTTGGGTTAGCCTTGGTGAAGTGAAGTCCAGGTGATAAACTTATGATGGCCTCCTTCATTTCCACCACTGCTGTTTTGCTCATGTGTCCATTTAGCAAGAATAAGACCAAGGATGATTGACAACCACAGTATGGGTCATACCATCCAGCTAATTAATCACCCATCATGTTTTAAGCAAGAACTATCTGAAACCTCAAGATAAGTTCAGAATCTGATTGGACCAACTGTACAATAAATTCATTCTAGACTTCCAACTCTCACATGATATCTCTAAACCCATGTTCTTAGCAGTGGAATTAGTGATGCCCTGGATCCTAAGGACTTAGTATGTCAGGTCACAGTACCAAATAGTCTACAAAACATTTGGCTATTTGCCTTCCCCCAGTGTGTGATGTTATATTATTCTTTTCTCATCTCCCATTCTTTCAGATATTTCGCTTTTACAAGTTTAAGTAAGAGAACTGCCTAAGAGCTTATTATGTTCTTATGGTGGTTTAAACCATTCCAGTGCTTTTCTGAAATGCACATTAAGCAACATCTTAGTAAGCTGGTTATCAATTTTTTCTTGCAAATCTCACTATTCTGAAGCTAAAACCACTGCTAACTAGAGTGAGCCATCTTTTAGCAGCACTCACATTGCAGTGCCTAATTATCTGATACTTTTCTTTTAACCTCTGCAACTGCCATGCCTGAATCACTACACCCATTTTATGTTCTTAATAGTTGTCACTTGGGCCAGGTCAATCCCAAATCTGCCCAATATTATAGTTATCAATAATTCTATTTTGGTTTCTGCCTCCATACCAGTTGGTATGGAAAACTAGCTTTCAATCCCTAGTCTCAAAATATGTTCTAAGGACCACATGCAAAAGTATTCCCCGGAAAGTCTGGGTAAAAATGCAGAATCTTGAACTAATCTGAGTTCTATAGAATCAAACCAGACATCTTGATTTTAACAAGTTTCCTGGGAAGTCTTATGTACAGTAAAAACACTGGTTGCCCTTCTCTTTTAATTGAACCCTAATGGTGAGTGAGATGGATGAATAAGTAAACTCTTTATTGATGAATTTGGTAGATTAGTTAAAAAAAAAAAGACAGTATAATACCCCTTCTTGGAGAATATGTACTTAATATTACTTTTCAACATAAAACCAGGTAAAGAAAGTGAAGGTCAAAGGGTTAATGCACTTTGAGATCACAGAGCTAGAAGGAGTTATCTGCCTTCTTAACCACTGCTCTGTGATGAAAGACATAGGATCTTGGGGTAGACCAGGGAATAAATACCTCAAAACTTATAACCAAATTGTAATTGAGTAGAACAGCTAAAAGTAACTTTTGCATATGGCACAAATAAATGTAAAAAAATTATTCATATTTATTTGTGGGGAGTCATGAAGTGTGGGAGTTATATGAGAACCTGATCTGCATCAAATTCCATCTCTCCATTTTTAGAAACTCAGCTAAAAGTGTTCTGGTTGAAGAAACATTAGTATTTAACTGCTTAAAAGAAAATTATTGGTATTAGAATTCTTGCCTTTGTTAATAAATTAAAGAAAAATTCTCAGTGAAAGCAATGTTAGATGACCTGCAGGCTCCACCTGTCTTGGGATCCCAGCAATCTGCAAAAATGAGGCAGAAGTAACTAAGAAATAAACAAAAGTCCAGAGAAGAAATAAATTTTCACAATTCACACTTTCCTGTGCAGAAAAATTATTCAAAACTTGGGAACTTAAGCAAAAGGATGTTTGTATGCATGTCCCTTCAATGCTATACTTTGTCCCGCTAATAAGGATCTCTCTAGTCCTAGGATTACTATGGTTTAGGACTGTGAAAGTATATATCAACTTGTAGATTTTTTTTCTGACAGAGATGCAAATAATTAATGTTCTCCAGAAAAGATATCATCATAGATTAGAATATTATTGACCGGTCAGATTTTAACCACTTTTGTCTCAAACTTAAATTTATTTCAGAATTTTTACAGTCTTTAATTTCTCTAATTCTCCTTTAAATCAACTATGCAATTCTGCTATTTTCCTCATCAATTAAACAAATAAATTGTTGATGGTATCATTTGATGGTACCAAACAGTATGTTTGAATCGTTTTTAACTAATGAGTAATAAAATTATAGTTATAGAATTTGTTCCACCCAGATACCAAAGTAGACTCACCACCCACTAGAGCTACTGTAGTTGCTTTACTTAAAAAGTGTACCTTATAGGTTAAAGAATTTCTCTTTATGATCTTTAGAATGAATTCCAAATAGAAATATAACTTTACCTTCCCTGGCTCTCCTGCATCTCTCTCTGTTTTCTTTCTTTCTTTCTTTATTTTTCCTGACTCTGTTTTGTTTTGTTTCTGGTTCTTGGCCTAGTTTGATTCCAGTTCTGGTTTTCACACAGCTGATAAATTATTTCCCATTGGTAGCAGCAATGATTGAAAAGCTGGCTTTATGACCTGACTATTTGGTAATCTCTGTTGATTTTGTGGGAATCTATTCTCTGTTGAATGGGATATGGCTAAGAATTTAGTTTATTAACCTTTTTGCTTGCTTATCTAATGATGTGAATTGAAGTTAATTAAACAAATATTTTGTGTCCACTGGAAAGAATTGTCTTGGGATATCTAAACTGGTGAGCTTTGTGTTCTGGGTTTACTTTTTACCCATGGGTATGGTTGTACAACTGAATCTGCAAGCTCTCAGTGTGCCTTTGTGTCTGTAATTAAAAATAACTATATGTCTCATTGCATAAATATAAAATAATATCCTACCTTTGGAGCATATTAGTGAATTTAATTATAAAGTCTCTAAAGTTAAAGAAGCTCCACATCGGTTGGTTTCTAGAGACTAAAAAATTTTCCATAAATAAACCTATAAATAAACACAAGAATTCCAGGCCAAAAATGCTAAATTTCTAATACTCTAAGTGTGCTGGTCTTTTAAAAAGAAATAAATCTCATTAAAACTCTTAACTCAGACGCATTTTTATATGAGAATCCAAGATCACAGCACTATGGTGAATTCTTAAATAAATGGAGCTAATTTGATAGTTTGGGTTTTAAAAAAACAATGTTTTCTTGATTTAATTAATAGAAAATATAAGCGTTTAAGATTATGAAAGGCATAAAATTATGTATTCAACTAAGTTGAATTATAATTCCTACAAACTTTTTCATATCAACAGCAATTGTGTTCCATAGCATGCCAACTTAAAATCTCCAAGATCCTTAGTTAACTTTCCATCACTAATATTAGTTAATTCATTGTTCTTCTTTGATTACCTGAATAATTTTTAAATATAATAGAATACTGAAGCATTGGTCATTAAATATTTTATATATATATATATATGTGTGTGTGTGTGTGTGTGTGTGTGTGTGTATATATATATACATATATATATTATATTTATATAATATATACTTTTGTTTTTTATGTTTGTGTTATTAGACAAAAGTAAAGTAATGTGTGTATGTGACTATATGATGGTCACCATAGGTATGCTCCACTGACTGCCAAAATGCTTACATATGACAGGTATTAATACCCTACCTCCTAGTTCTTTCTGTGAAATAGCAGTTAATTTGTTTAAAATGTATTTGTAATATGGTAAGGACTGCAGATAATCCTTACTTAGCACAGTTTTCACATGCATGAATTTTAGTTACCACATTTTATTTTACCATATGTATCATTTCATAATTTTAGTTACTATGAGATAATAGAAAAATATCTATTAATCTCCGCCCCCTCAGTTCCTGACACAGGGCTCCTGAAACCCTTGTAATTTCCCAGGTGATAGGATGTCTTTTGTTCAAATGAGATGACTCTGGGTGGGCTCCTGGATGGCTCCTCGATGAGGGCTGCTCACTAGAAAGACCAGGTTTAGAAGCTTGGAATTTTCAGCCTTGCCTTACCCACAACCCCCATTCTCTTGAAAAAGGATAGGGCTGAAAATAGTCAATGATTGATCATGCCTACATGATGAAGGCTCCATAAAAATTCCAATTGCATGGGGTTTGAAGAGCTTCCAAATGGGTGAATACATCCACATACTTGGGAGAGTGATGCATCCCAACTACACAGGAGCATCTGTGATCTGGACCTCCTCCCAGACCTCATGTTATGTATCTTTTAATCTGGCCATTTATTTGTATCCTATATGAGTATCATATTGTTTAATAAACTGGTAAACCAGTTTCCTTGAGTTCTGTAAGCCATTCTAGCAAATCAAATCCAAGGGGGAGCACGGAACCTATGATTTGCAGTCATGTCAGACAGAAGTTAATGGCAACCTGGGACCTACTACATCTGAGTGGCATCTGAAGTGGGGAGCAGTCTTGTGGAATTGAGCCCTTAACCTGTAAGATGTGATGCTATCTCCAGGTAGTCTCAAAATTGAGTTAACTTGTAAGACACCATCTGGTGTCACAGAATTGCTGTGTGTATGTGTGTGTGTGGGGGGGGGAGGAACCCCACACATGTGGTGACTAGAAGTGTTAGTAGCAAAGTGTTCTGTGTGAAAGTCAAGTAGAAAGAGAAGAGAATTGTAGGTTTTTCCTATATAATTACCATGTATGTTAGTTTCCTAGGGCTGCTGTAATAAGGTACTACAAACTACATCTCTTAAAACACCAGAATTTTATACTCTCACAGTTCTGGAGGCCAGAGAAAGGGTATTCCTTTCTTGTCTCTTTCAGCTTCCGATAGCCCCAGTTGTCTCTTGGCTTACAGCTGTATAACTCCAATCTCTGTCCCCATCTTCGCACAGGATATTCTTCCCTCCCGTCTTCACATTGTCTTCTTATAAGGACACCAGTCATATTGGATTAATGGCCCACCCTATTCTAGTATGACCTCATCTTAACTAATTATATTTGCAACAATTATATTTCCAAATATGGTCATGTTTTAAGATACAAGGAGTTAGGACTTGAAATTATTTTTCAGGGTCAAAATTCAATCCATCACGCCATGGTTTAATTAATAAATAACACCAGTCACCCAGCAACATGTTTCAAATTTCAGTTACTATGGCATATCAACTATAATTGAATAAAAACTTTGCTGATAGGTCTTGTTAAAAACAAGACAACAGGCCCAAAAGGTAGTCACCTATGCTAAGCCCCAAGTCACCAAACTGAGACTTAACTTAATTACGGTTTTGTCTCTTCCAAAAATGGAATCTTAAACCAGTCAATCAGGAATCACCTGTTCAGCATGATGAAATAACCAGATTACTAGTTAGGTAATCTGCCTGATATACCCCTGTCATTCCCTAAGGAAAGTCATCTTGCCATATCTCCATAATTGCATTTTTGCCTAGTATAGCTTCCTTGTTCCTGCTCCCTTCTGTTTATAAAAGTCTTTCATTTTGTACAGCTCCTCAGACTTCCTTTCCTCCTGCTAGATTGGAGGTTGCCTGATTTGAATCAATTTTTGTTTAAATACACTCAAAGTTTTTAGTATGTGTCAGTTTAAGTTTGAACAGTCTTTAGTACAAACATAACTATGTAAATAATAGATGCACATTGTGATTGGTGACCAATCATGTCATCTCTTTGTCAGTTCTTGATCACTGTGCATATCATGGAAGTAACAATTGCAACAAGCAGCTAACATCCCTAGTACTAAAGCAACAAAGGGAAGAGGTTGAAATTATTAAAACTTAGAAATTTAGAGGAGAGGTTTTGTGAAGCTAAAAATCTACACTTCTGAGGAAGAAGGGTTGAGGGGGCCCCAGTCAGTTAATGCTGGTGTCTCTGAGGGTACTGGAGGCACATTAAAATTCATTCTGCCACTGTTGGAAATTTGCAAACTATATTCAGCTCCTGCTACAAGAAGCAACTGCTGCTTTCAGGGTGAAGAAGCATTGCTGGGGCGATGCTTACAGGAACCACAGGCAGACAGGAAGGGGCAAGTCCTTTCGTCTTCCTCTAGCCTTTCACTTTCCCTCTAACACCCCTATTGACAGAGGCTAAAATGGAGCCATCTGGCAAAGCAAAAATGTTGTTTGAAGAATCCTAGCTTTAGCGTCACAAAGCAAAACACAGGGTGCTTCAAAATGATGGACCTCATTTCAAAGCAAGGAATTTCAAATCAGGTCCATCTTTTTGAAACACCCTGTAGAGAAGGGTGGGTTTGGGGCCAGAAGACAATAACTTAATAACTGATACAACTATACTAGAAGCAATAGTAGCAGAAAAATATAACCAGTTATGCAAGGTAATGGCATGTATTTCATTTATCTAGGGAAATTAAGAATGGTTTTGTCCTAATGTCCCTGATTGAGAATGTACAAGATCTAAGGATGAAACTTAAGTGGTTACAGAAAATTGTAAATGATACACAGAATGTGAACTTTATTTGTTGTGATTTCTAATACCTGTAATATCTGAAAAGAAGGAATGAGTCTGTAAAACAGTAATGAATGTGTTTTTTGAAAAAGTTCTGCAGTTTACTCAGTTTTGATGGACACATTCATAAGTGAAAATTTAAAAAGAGCTTGTTAATTAATCATTTTTTGACCAAACATTAATAAAAAGTAGAATTTTGTTTTCTTTCTATTGAAATAACAAGTTTAGTCTAGGAAGATTTAGGCATAATAAAATGCTATTTAAATTTAAAAACTTTTTATTATGATAAAATACACATAAAATACTGATTTTAAAGGAAAATACAGTCAAAGATGTGGTCATATTGGTCCCCATGGGTAAAGCAGTGGGTTCAGCTGAAAAAGTGTAGATTCAGGAATGAGACTAGACTCCAGATTTCATCATTTGCTAGCTGTGCAGCCTTGAACAAGTCATAAATCCTCAGTCTCAGTCCATCCAATCTATAAAACGAAAACAATTAGACATACTTCATAGAGCTATGAGGTGGGGGACAAAAAGTTACATCTACAGAACCAAGCAGAATACTTGGCTCAGAGTATATACTCAATAAACATTGGTTATTATAATTTTTGTCATTATAATATGTTATCTGAATCTATGCTGTAGAAGAGTAGGCTTTCCTTCAACTTTAGCTCAAGAAAACCTCAGCTAAAATCTGGAATATGTACTTATTTTCTCTATAAACTTGAGTAAATCACTTATTCCCTCTGGTCTTTTGGCAGATGATATAGTTTCTATGATTGCCTTCAATTCTGAAAGCTTTACTAAATTCATGGTATTTGTTTTGTCCTGGATGTAATCATATCATATTTCTACATACAACTTTGCAAAGGTGAATATAAACTACCATGGAGTGTAACATTCTGTAATCAATTTAGAAAGGACCTACTTTATTCCCAGATTGGATCTGCATTAAACTAGTAACTGCCTTAAAAATGTTTTTATCATCTTAATCATTTTTAAATGTATAGTTTAGTAGTGTTAAAGTTATTCACATTTTCATATAACTAATCCCCTGAAATTTTTTAGTATGAAGAGTTGAAATTCTAAGAATTCCCCATTCCTCCTCTCTCTCTAACTTCTGGCAACCACCATTCTAGTTATTGTTTCTATGAATTTGACTACTCTAGATACCTCATATAAGAGAAATCATACAGTATCTTTCTGTGACTGGCTTATTTCATTTAGTGTAATGTTCTCGAGATTTATGTTGTAGCATATGTCAGAATTCCTTTTTCTTTTTCAGGCTGAATAATATTTCAGTGTATGTGTATGCCACATTTTGTTTATCAGTTCCTCCACCAACAAACATTTAGATTGCTTCCACCTTTTGGCTATTGTGAATAAAGCTGCTATGAACATGGGTATATAAATATCTCTTTGATACCCTGCTTTTAATTCTTTTGGGTATATGTTCAGAAGTGGGATTACTGGGTCATGTGGTAGTTCTATTTTTAACTTTTTGAGAAACCACCATACTGTTTTCCCTAGCATCTATACTATTTTACATTCCCACCAATAGTACGCAGGCGTTCCAATTTCTTCACATCCTTGCCAAGACTAGTTATTTTTTGTTTTTGTATTTTGTTTTCTTTTGATTGCTTGGTTTTTATACCATTCATCCTAATGGGTATAAGATGATATCTCAGTGGTTTTTATTTTTTCATTTAAACTTCTTTAAGAATTAGTGATGTCTTTTCATATGCTGGTTGGCAATTTGTGTAGCTTCTCTGGAGAAATGTCTGTTCATGTTTTTTGCCCATTTTTAATTGGATTATTTGTTTTGTTGCTGTTGAGTTGTAGGAATTCTTTATATATTCTGGATATTTACCCCTTATCAGATATGTGATTTGCAAATATTTTCTTACATTCCATTGGTGGGGTTTTTTTTTCATTCTGTTGATTGTTTTTTTTGAAACACAGAAGTTCTAAATTTTGGTATAGTGCAATTAACTTTTTTCTTTTGTTATATAAGATATAATATATATGAAATTATTGCCAAAGTCAATGTCACAAAGCTTTTCCCATGTTTTCTTCTAAGAGTCTTATAGTTTTAGTTCTCAGGTGTTTGATCCTTTTAGAAGTTTTTTGTTTGTTTGTTTTGTTTTGTTTTATTTTGTTTTTTGGTGGTTCCCTGTCTGGGAATTTGAGTTAATTTTGTGTATGGTATCAGGTCCAACTTCATTCTTTTGCATGTGGATATCCAGGTTTCCCAACACCATTTATTGAAAAGTTATCTTTCTATTATTGAATGGCTTGATATCATTGTCAAAAATCACTTGACCATATATGTGACGGTTTATTTCTGGGCTCTGTATTCTATTCCATTAGTCTGTATGTCTGTCTTTATTCCAGTACCACATTGTTTTGATTACTGTAGCTTTGTGGTAAATTTTGAAATCATGAAAATGTGAGTCTTTCAACTTCGTTCTGCTTTTTCAAGATTGTTTTGGTTACTTGAGATCCTCTAAGATTCCACGTGAATTTTAGAATGGATTTTTCTATTTCTGCAAAAAATAAACTTTTTTACCTTCTGCTCAAATAGAAAACTTCTGTTATTTCACCAAAATAATGTTTTATGCTTTGTGTTATACTTATTTTTTAATATCTCACTTCTGAAAAAACTAAAGTTCCTTGCCGTTGTGTTACCTTCTGCTATGTTTATTTTAAGTTACCTTATTGACATTTTGATTAATAGGCAGCCAAGCTATAATCATTAATTTCTCTAAGGCACCATGATCCTATCTTACTCAAGTGACCCCATCACCTCATCTCCTCTGAGAGTGTCTTATTTTTTTCCTTCCAACTTCTGAGCCTAAATTCAGCAGGGAAAAAATCTTAAAAAGTCTTTTATACTTATACTTTCTTAGGGAGTTCCCAGAGGTCCTCTTGTTGATCACGAAGATTTGTTCTTTTAACTCATTATAAGAGTTAAGAGAAAGCTAATAATTAAGATTTTTTTGGTGTGCTTTATATTTTTAAATTATTTCAACAGTATTTTAAGAGGTGCATAGGAAAACATTCCTGAGGTGTAACTTTCTCTTGGTTAATTTTTTTATTTGTACATTTTTAAAATAAAAACTGTATGTATTTGACGTGTACAACATGATGCTTTGATCTATATATACATAATAAAATGATTATTACAGTTAAGCTAATGAACATATCAATCTCCTCACATAATTGTGTGTGTATGAAAATTTCTTTATCTATTATTTGTTGATGGACATTTAAGTTGTTTCCATATCTTGGTTATTGGGAATAATGTTGCAATGAACATGGGAATACAGATGTCTCTTTGATGTACTAATTTCATCCAGAAAAAAGATTTCTAGATTATATGATAGTTATGTTTTTAATTTGAGGGACCACCATTCTGTTTTCCATGATGACTGTGCTGATCTATATTTCTACCAACAGCGTACAAAGATTTACTTTATATCCTTACCAACACTTACCTTTTGTATTTTTAATAATAGTCATCCTAAGAGATGTGGAGTGATATCTCATTGTGGTTTTGATTTGCATTTCCATGATGAGGAGTGTTGAGCACCTTTCCCTTGATTAACTTGGAACAGGTAAAATATTATTAATATAAATATATTTCAGATACTGTGTAAACTCATTATTTTTATCTGGAAGAAGTTTGTCAATGTTCTCACTGCCCCTAATGTGATCTTCTGTCGGGGAAACATTGATAAGTATTTAACAAAATTCTTTTATACTTTATCCTATAAATAATTTTATTCTCCATTATGGTATTATTGGCTAGTGTTACTAATTAATCAGAGCCATTTAGTTTAGCAACGTAGCTTTTCACTTTCTTCTCATGCTTGCCTAAGGGCCTTCCCATAAACTACTGGTACAAATTGATCTTTAGTAAAGAAACACAACCTCAGAGCCTCATGAACAGGACTGTACCAGGTACTCTAATTATTAATACTGCAATGAACAGACTTATTGGTACAGACTTCTGAACTACCATTGTCTACACCCTGTCGGACTCTATCAGAAGACTGAACTGTGATTTCCAAATTATTCTTAGAACAGAAGTCATGACTTCTTTATGTGAAAACTTACTAACCTAAGGTCTTGTGGAACATGATCCACATAAATAGAACTGAGGAACTGATGAGGAAAATCTAATAGTAACATTTATTTTGAGGAGAATATTGTTGTATTACTCATGATACTCTGTTTTCTGATGGGTGTATTAGGAAGCCCTTCCTCTTTCTTCAAATTCTATTTCCAACACTGAATGTAGTAGACTATACTTTTGCAAACTGAAATGAAACATTATTTAAATGGTATTTCATTCTCCCTGACCCCACAGCATTCAAGAACAAATACTTCAGTTGAGTCTCATTTTTCATGTGAATATACTATATATAACATTCAGTAAGAATCTGTCCAACTTTTTATCAAGATACAATTAAACAAATCAGTTGTCCATCAGGTCTATACTGGAGTGTCATATTAGAGAATAAATCTCATTTCATTTGGTATGACAAACCTACTGTAATTCTTAATCTGTGAAAATCATACACAGAAATGAATCAGGTGAAATATAATTTACAAGGCCAGCTTTTAAAAATATATGTTATCAATACTAACATTCAGAATCCTTTATGATCATATGATGGACTATTAAGAAAAATTATCCCAATTCCCAGCCAGGGAACCACCACCAAAAAAAAAAAAGACCGCATGTCTCTTTAATGTCTAACAAACTCCCCTATTCCAAGAATTATTTAATTTTCTAGGGAATATACTTTTGTGTAACTTAATGTTTATTATTGATTAAATATTTTATGAAGTTGCATCTTAAATTACAAAGTTTCTAAGAGAGACGCAAAGGATTTCTTTCCTATAGAAAAAAAAAATCTCCAAAATTTTATCTCAGTAGGTTTGTATAGCAAATGTATTTTTACATGCTTTTTTAGATGGACTATTATATAGCCTCCATTCTTCTAATTCTCCTTGGAATTAGTTTACCATCTAACTTATTAATGACTTAGATAATAATCATTGACACATGTTCATTCTATATTTGTATTAAAGTCACGTTTTTAAAAATTATAATCTTTTAAAATTATACTTTGACATTCCCTAATAGCTTCTCTGATTTCCTATTCTAATTCAAACTATATACTGCTTTCAGTCTGATCATCCTAAAATTCTGCTGTCTGACATTGACTCTCCTCCTCCATAAAACCTCCTATCAATGGGATAAATTTTCAAGTCATTAGCCTGGTATTCACAATGCTTCACCACTGAGCTCCAGGTGACTTTTGTACCTTATCTTCCACAGGAACTCTCATTTCAGTCAAGCAGAAGATTTTATATATATATATATGTGTGTGTGTGTGTGTGTGTGTGTGTGTGTGTGTGTATTTTTTTTTTCAAATATGCCATATTAAAACAATGAGATTAAAAATTTTTATCTGAATTGCTTTACCTGTCCTCTTTCCCTCTTGGAATGTCTGTTTCTAAAAGCCAGCTCAGCCAGTAACCCCCTATGCAAAGTGAATTCCTGAACTCTTATAGCATTTAATGTAACAAACAATTTGTGGTATAATAAAGAGATATTTGATCTCTCTTCCTGGTTCCTGTCAGAGAGCTTCAAAAACCTACGAAACTTCCCAAGTTAGAGAAATGTCTTTGATATGCTACTGAAGTGATTTACGGTAGGCCCCAAGATAGCCTCAGGATGGGGTATGGTTACAAGAAAGACCAATCATGTGATTAAAGTTGGAACTTTGAACCAGCCTGACCTCCAGGTAGTCAAAAGGGGTTAAAGATTGAGTTTAATCATGTGACCAATGATTTACACAATCAAACGTGCCTTGTTAATGAAACCTAATAAAAACTCTGGACACTGAAGTTTAGTAGAGCTTTCTGGTTCATGAACATATTGATGTGCTTCAGGGTAACTGGCTTGGATTCCACAAGGAAAGGGCACACAAGCTCTGCATTCCCTCCCAGATCCTACCCTATACATGTCTTCTTTGACTGTGGTAATAAAACTAATCATAAGTAGAGCACTTTCCTAAGTTGTACTAGTAAATTATGAAAGCTGAGAAGATTATGGAAACATCTGAATTTGTAGCTAAGTCTGTTAGAAGCTTAGATGGACTGAAGGACCTCCAAAACTTGTGGCTGGTAACTGAAATAAGGACAGTTTATGGAGGATTGAACTAACCTGTGAGGTCTGCACTAACTCCTGGTGGTTAATGCAAGAATTGTGTTGAAGTATACCCCAGTTGGAATTAAAACAGTTGATTTCTAAAACTATATTATGTTTATAGTTTACATTTCATATATGGAGAAAACATGTATTCTATTTGTCTGCTTTATCCAGCCATCTCCTTAGGAATTCTCTACCACATGAGTGGACTATGTGATTTTTGCCCTCTGGGCATAGCTGATCAGATTGGACATGTGACCTAGCTGAGCCAATAAGATTCTGTCTTCTAGAAATGTGTATGAGAACACTGAAATTTTAATTTGTTGGTGGTGCTAGAGCAGTAGGTATCTGACATAGTAAATACCTAATAGATTTTTGTTAAATGAATAAATAAAAGAAGTTTCAGTAACTTTGGGGATGAGTGGGCCTTTTCCTCATGAACATGGAAAAGCAGGGACAATCAATCTGCTGAAAGAGAGAGAAATGAAGTAGATGGAAGATGAGAAGCAGAGATAAAAGATCACATGGATTGGAAAAGGTGGTGAAATAACCACTTGAGGCCCCTGAAGATTTTCCTATTACAGATCTAGTGAGGCCCTAATGCATCCTGCTTTGTTTTTCCTTTAAATGGGCCTGAATATTCCCATTACATTCCTCCATTTGCCCAAGTCGGTTTGGCAGATTTTTGTTACTAGTGTTAAAGGATAATTTTTTTTAATGATAAAATCATGATTCTCATAAAAATATAAGAATAACATATATCAAAGATTCTATTACTCTTAAGTTAAATGATGGAAACCAGTAAGATGTGATAATAGCGTCAAAGGAGAACGAACTCAAACAGCAGACATTTATTAATCAGCATATTGAAATGAATTTGCAAATAGATGCAAACTTACTCTTGGGAGAGAAGGAGTTGTCAGCCCACAGGACAGAATTTATTTGCATGGCTATGCACAAGAATTATTTGCGATGCTATTTGTTTTCTACAAGTTAATTTTAATCGCTAAAGAGTTGTAAAATTTCATTGAAAGTACATCTAGTAATGTTTTTTGCTTATTCCAACATCTTAAGTATTTCCTCATACTAGTAAACAAATGATTCCTATATAAAGGAGAGTGTTTCTCACATCTCTGTGCAAGAAACTTATACTTTTTATGAAAGATTTGCACTTATGCAGAGACAAGAAGGGAACCCCTGTTGCCTCAAAGGCTGAATCAACCCTAGTGACCAAAGGATAATAGATTTCCTAGTATCCAATCTCCCCAACCAGATTTTAAGCCACCTTGAACAGGAAACTTGTCTTATGTCTAGCTTACCTTCATAAAATGTGTCGTAAGAAATTAGAGAAATATTTGCTAATTGATTACTTGAAGTTAACAAACTGAAACAAGAAATGTGTGACTTCGTTTAAAGATTTATAACAACAATGACAGGGAGTTCCCTGGTGGTGTAGCGGCTTAAGGCTTCGGCGCAGGCGCTGTCAGTGCTGCGGCCTGGGTTCGATTCCCAGCCAGGGAGCTACCCGCATACCAAAAAGCAAAAAAAAAAAATAACAACAATGACAAAACAACAACATAAACTAAGAACAAATAATCTTCCTAGCTTGCCATCAGGAAGTCAGAAACTGTACATTCTTGTGATCTAATAAAGGAGTGCCAATGAATTCATTATCAAACCCTAGAGGCTTTGCTATTATTATATTTTAGGAACATTTAAATATCTCTATTAAACATATGAACAACTATACAATAAAAATCACTTATAAACAATAGATGCGTGTGAAAGAATGGGAATTTAGATGCCCAAAATACTAGGGGAAATAGGTTGATCCTTTAGGTTGGGTTTTTCCCCAGCCCCAGGAAGTTATTGTTAGCATGAAAGGATAAAAGAGACTTAATAGTGGTGGTTGCTAAGCACCCACCTAACTACAGCTAATAATGAGACTGAAAAAAGGGGGAGTTCTTCCAGGAGCACACTGTTGAGGTAGGAAAGCATATCCTCCATAGAGATGAGTTGGCCCAGTTTGTGTGTGGAGGCCAATCACTGACCACAGATCTCTCATTTTCAACAGCTGCAAGAATGCTTAGGCATGCCCTGGGAAATAAATATAAGCTTAATTATTATAGATAATAAATTCCAAATGTTATGACAACTAGTTGAGAACCCACACATGGACCTTAGGAGACTGCTCAACCACAAGGCCCCGCCTTAATGCCATCCTGCGTTGTCCCTCCTTCCTCGCTGTGTAGGTTGTAGCCTTCTTTCTTGCCCTCAGAAGCTGCCATGTCTCACTTTTCTGTCATGCTCTAAAGACAAACCTGTGACTGGGGTGATTTTTTTTTTTCCCTGCAGGAGTTTTGTTGCTAATCAGTACCAGTAACTAAATTAGTGTGAAAAACTGTGACAGAAAAATGGGAAGCTACAATATTCTTAGAGTAGCCTAGTTTCTGACTTAGTAGATGACAAGTGGGAAACAATTTTTAAATTTTTCCCCTCTACTTTTATTTCTCCAGTGGGAGTGGGTGGAAGGGTGGTGAAGTTTTCCTCCTGCCTGCCCTTTTACTCCACATTTAGATGTAAATGAGACCTGAAGATAAAATCCTGGTGCAAGAGTAGGTATCTCTTTGGTACAAACAGAGATTTACATCTTTTAGAACCCCCTGAAGTATTTCTTGCCTGGGTAGAATCCTTTTGCAAAATGGAGACCAAAATAATTTTAAGTGAGTTCCTTATCTCACTTTTTAAGTGAGTTATTTCTCACTTTTAGAAAAAATGGAAGAAAAAAATGTCTGTTGCAGTTGAAATTTGGAGTACAAATTTTGAAATAATAAAAACAGTTTTTAATTAAGAAGAATTAAGGAATGCTGAAGTTGGAAACTTTTGTCTGGTAATATAAAAATTTAATTGAAGAAATTCTTTACAAACTGAGGTGAAGTTTGGTTCTAAGTACCTAACCAGAAGAGCAGTTCCTTTTGGGACAAAGGGGTGTAGTCTCCTTAAGTTGAAGTTACAAAAGATCTTGTTCTTCTAGTACTAAATTAGGCATGTAACCTGATACATGAACAACATGAAAAAGATGTTTTGTGTCATTCTGTACCAAAGTAAATTTAGTAATTCAAGATTTCAACTTAGCTACCAGGAAAGTTGTGGACTGGATCATGAAGTAAAGGAAGCTTACATTTGGCATCTTTCCCTTTCTAATGATTTCGTTCCTTTCAAGTTTCCCTACTCTCCAACATCTTTTCTTTTCCCAGTCCTCAGTTCACTAATTTCTAGTAATGTTATTGCTTTCTAAGGCATTCATAATTTAAAAGTGCATTTTTAAACACCAAAAACACCTAAAGAGTTAAAGGAAAGACTAGTGGTGGAACATGGCAACCTGCAGGGCGGATAGCTTTCTGAATGCCTCATATTCTAATATGTAAGTGATCAAACCGTCCTTTCTGCCTCTTGTCTCTCCTTAGGTTTGCTTACTCACTGCCCCAAATCTACAATTACTATTGGCTCAGTTGCTATTAAGGTAATGCAATTTCGTTCTTATTTTCCCTTCTTTTCAAACAAAATACAACAAGTTGTATCACCGGTTAATTTTACCTTGACTGAAAGTTATTTACATTATTCTGCCACTTCCAGACTTAATTTCATTTATCTTTTACTTTTGATAAACCTTCACCTAACAGACTTAGATGCTTAGCCTATGACCTTGATGCAGACTTACCTGAGTAAAATAATCCTGTTTCATGTCAAATGAAACCTGGACACTTCGATCCCAAAGGAGAACCTCACCTACTCAGGAAAGGCAGTTGGATGCCCTAATCTTGAGAGGGGCACCAGATATGTAGTAGGTCACTTTCAAGTCGCTCAGTGCTTATTTAACTGATAAACCCAGGAAACAGTAGCCAATGATAATCACTCAGAGAATTTGCTTTCCTTATATGGTCAGATACAGTTTATGATCTTTTGACTTTAAAAAATGATCCCATTTTTCCTCCCTCAAATCTCATTTCCAAGAGTTGACTTAGAGTACCCAAATGGATTCCTTGCTTGGCAGTAACACTTTATCACTAAGCTCTCAATCTTTGGTCTCTAATAATATTTATACTTTTCTTTAAAACCTTTGTGTAATAAGAGGCATTACCTCTTTTAGATGGAATTTCAGATGTCAAGGGACAGGAGAACAGTATTTGAGGATTGGAGTAGTGACTAGGGTAACACCTCCCATAGCCCCTGAAATATAATCCCATGATTGTACCTAGCTAAGAATAACTAAATGTTCTGTTTTACTATTAGCAAAGACATGGCACTTTAACATGCTATTTTTGTGTTGTTAAAGCAATACCAAATTTTCTTTTCTCTCCAAATAAATTATTAAATATAGAATATTAATACTTCATTTATCCTCAGAGGTACAATAAATATACTATTGATCTGTGCTTTACCTTACTTTTATTCTTTAACACTCGTGAAATGTGTTAATAATATAAACTTAAGAAAGTAGATAGTGAACATAAAAGGTTATTCATGGATGGTGGGAAAGGCTATGCATCTGTGAGGGCAGGAGGTACATGGGAACTCTCTGCACTTTCAACTCAATTTTGCTGTAAATCTAAAACTATTCTAAAAAATCTGTTAAGAAAAGAAATTATCCAAATAAGAGTGAAACAAGGTATTTTGTGTAGGGTCTTTCTTGGACCATATTTTGACACAAATAATAGTTCACATTTATTGAGTTTTTAACTATTTCATAGTCACTGTGCTATATAATTCACATGCCACAACCAGGACTGCCATTTGTCAACACATATCTGTTCTTGGCTTCTCCTTAGTAATAAAACGCTCAGTTTTTAGCTGGGCATTTGGCTCCCTAGAATAAAGGCTTTATTTTCTAGCTGTCTTTTCAGGTAGATATGCCAAGTAACTAAGTTTCTACCCCTAGGGCACAACTGCAGTTGGTGAGTACTTTTCTGGGCAGTGTACCCAAAGTGAGAGAGCACACCTTTTTCTGTCTCTTCTTAAATAGCTTGGCAATTCAGCTGTATTCCCATACCTAACTGAAAGCAGACCATGTGCTGACTGAAGCTATAGATAGCTTCAGGGGAAATGATGGGAAAGATTAATGATTTCTGTGTGTGTTGGCTGCTTCTTGACACTTCCAGCAAAGACTTACAAGCTACAGACAGACTATATAGAAGCAGAGATGGAAGGGACTACACCTTTGCTAAAAGAGCTGCTTTCTGTTCAAGGTTTGCAATCTAAATTGGTAATTTGGGCCTTTGTGGGGATGAAATGGATAACTGCTTCTGTACCCAAAACTGAAGCAGTTATAAGCAGCAGCTAAAATCCTGCAGCTTTAGCAGGAGATAAAACCACTGCCTCATCATACAAACGCATCAACTGGCTGGCAAAGAGCAGATTAAGGGTTCTTTCTTCCTACCCCAGTCTGTATTAAATGACTTCTAGGTAGCCCCATTAAATTGAGAGAGAAATAGATGGGCAGAATATTACAATAAATAAAAGACCAGTGTTCAGCCTTTTAAAAAAAATGATGTCTGAATAAGATCTTTGGCTGTGATTATAAAGATAGGACATTGACTGAAAGTAAATAAAAAGGAATTGAATTGCCTGCAAGGAGCAACTTCTGAGATAGCAAACCTAGGGACCATAAGCATTGTACTAGTGTTCAGGACTGCTATAACAAAAATACCACGGATTAGGTGGCTTAAACAACAGAAATTTATTTTCTCACAGTTCTGGAGGCTAGAAGACCAGAGACAAGGTGTTTGTAGGTTTGGCTTCTCCTGAGGCATCGCTCCTTGAAGAGTAGGCAGCTAGCTATCCCTTGACTGTGTCCTCGTATGCGTATCCTCTGCAGTGGTTCTCCACCTTCCTAACGCCACGACCCTTTAATACAGCTCTTCATGTCATGGTGACCCCCATAAAATTATTTTCGTGCTACTTCATAACTGTCATTTTGCTACTGTTATGAATCGTCATGTAAATATCTGATATATGTTTTCTGATGGTCTTAGGCGACCCCTCTGAAAGGGTCATTCGACCCCCAAAGGGGTCGCGACCCACAGCTTGAGAACTGCTACTCTAGTGTCTTTCTCTCTCTTCTTTTGAGAACACCAGTTATATTGGATTAAGGCACCAACCTTTTGACCTCATTTAAGCTTAATCAACTCCTTAAAGGTACTATCTCTAAATAGAGTCAGTCACATTGGGATTAGGGCTTCAACATACAAAATTTTTTTGGGTGGTCGGGGGAAGCACACAATTTAGTTCATAACAACGACAGTAAGTGAAGGAGTTCATCCCAGAGAGCAAAACCAAGGGTTGCCTGGTAGGCTAATCAAGGAACTCTTCCCAGGCCAGGGAATCTTTGTAATTCTTGCCCAGCAGGGTTTGGTCATTTCTATGGACCAGTGCCAGTGAGTGTTGTATAAAAGTTTCCTATTTTTTCCTTAGCCATTTGGAATTGTAAGTTATATGTTGAGTATGAGTGAGCAAGTAGGGCAAATAATTTTTAGTTTATGGGTTTCTGGACTGTGAGCAGCTACCTGCTGCCATGATGGAGATGACTGAGTAGCACCCAGTGCTTCTGGACTTGGAACTTAACGCAGTAGCCAGATGGCAGCTCGGAGTCATGTCTCAAAGGGACCAGGTCTCTGTGGAAAGAAGCAGCACATTGATGGGTAGATCATGGCAAGAATAGCTATTCGCCCTGATATTTGCTTTCTTCCTCTTTTGACTTCTAGCTGGATGTAAGATTTCCTGAAGTAGAGATTTTATTTCCCAGCACCCCGTGCACGATCAAGTGTGAAAGGACAAGAAGACAAGTTAGAGTCTAATATTGGGGTGTAAATAAAAATGAAGTCAGACCTATGGTACATTTTGGGGATGCATTATGTATACATACTCACAGGGAAGAGAAAAAGAAGGTAGGCAACATGAATAGTTGCTATAATGTACTTTGGAATTACCTTAAATCTCAGTACTTTATAGGGAACCGAGTTCTCATTTTCTTGGCCAGTGTGGAAGACGCCATTAGTACCGTGCTCATATCCCCACAACACTTCCTGTTTCTATGCATGCAGACAGTGTCCTACTTCTAGCACATGACTCTGCCTGATGGCTTTCTCTCAGTCCAGATGTAAAGTAGCTTCTAAATGCTGGGGAGCTAGCCCCCTTGGGAGCAACCCTTAGCTAATAACTGATAAGAAGTACAGGAAAAATACCCTAGTTTCCTTTCCCCTTGATAAGATAACTCCCAGAGGCTCCCAGCATGACTGAGCCTCAGTTGCCCCCATGGTAACTTGCTAATTAATATAACTGGTCTAGACTTTCCTTTCTTACTTTCTTACTTTCCTAACACCTTATCAATGCTTCCTAGGTTCTCCTCTCAAACTATTAGGACTTACAATGAAATCTTTTGCTTAAGGTCTGCCTCTAAAGAATATGCCCTGAGACAGTTCAGTTATGGGGTTGTCCCAAAATAATTGGCTAAAATTTTCAATTTTATCAAACTTGAAATTCTAGCCATTAGAGGTGCACATGGGGTATCAGATACTAACTTGGGAAATTCAAATACCTCTTGCAGGATTAAAAAATGGCTATCTTTTTTTTTTCATATCTTAGGGAAAATAGTTACATTGCTTTCCTCTTATTAATATTCAGCCTGGCCTTTTTACTGTTCAGAAGAATCATTAACCATCACAAAGTAAGTATATTCCTACCACCTCATTCTGGAGCAGACTTCATAGACTTCTCTGTGTTAGGATGAGTATGATTTCAACTCTACATATGTAATTTGGAGTTGAGAGAATGAATATACAAATGGACAATGGCCAGACCATATATAAAAATAGAACACTGGCAGGAGTTCCCTGATGGTGTAGTGGCTTAAGGCTTCGACGCTGGCGCTGTCAGCACTGCGGCCTGGGTTCAATTCCCAGTCAGGGAGCTACCCACATACCAAAAAGCAAACAACAACAACAACAAAAATAGAACACTGGCCCATGAAGGGGATCAGAATATGCCGCTTGAAATATGTCATTTTGGCATATTGATAATTTTCAGCTAAAGGCAACTGAGAAACTCTCTGCCCTCCCCATTTCTGTCTACAAGTAGGTCATAAATTTCCCATTAGAAAGGTACCCTCCTGGTACCAGAAATAAGAGAGAACATTCTTATCACCAGAGACAGAGTCAACACCAAGATGAGTTTGCATGAACAAACCTTACCAAAATACCACTATCTTCCTTTAGTTTCCCCCATGTATTTTATAGTCACTTTCCCAAAACTTATTGCTGAGAGAGCCCACACCCATATCCTTCGCTTATTTTCACAATTCAGAGGCCTTGGTTAAAATGGTGTACCAGCCTCCAAGTCTAACCACTTCTTCAAGAGTTTTACTTCTTCTCTAGGAAACCACCCATACCATGTAAAAACATAACATCAAATAAAATTTGTATTCATTTTTCTTCTTAATTGGTCTTTTGTCAGCTTACTTCTCAGGGCTCAGTCACTGAACTTAGGAGGTCAGGGGGGGAAGTTTTTCCTCTCCTACACTCACAACCTGAAGCAACTTGCCCGGGGAAACCAAGCTATTATTTATAATAACCAGCTTGGAAAGCCAGTATACTATAAATCAAACTTGTAGGAAGTCCGTTTGCTTTTTCTAGTGATAGTCCAGGAAATCAAACAATAACCTCTGTGACAATCAGCCCCAAATGGCCTAGACATAATTAGTAACTGACAGTTTCCCTAATTTTTGTCCCAACTTCCAACTTAGGACCAATGAGAGAAAGCCATATATGCACTCCAATCAATCTCATAGGATGCTTCACTTCTCATTAACCCACCTAAAGTTTCCCTATGCCAACAGCCATTGTTCAGGGCATATTTGAAACCTTCCCTTTTTCCCACTCCTCTGCATTTCTTTGAGTGTCTGCCAAAACATAAGTGATGGTGGCTAATTCTCTTACTACAGCAAGCTCTGAATAAATAACCTTCACTTGTTCTTATTTGGTTGGTCTTTGTTTATTTCCAGTGTCCACTTATTCTGTCTATCTACACTGTCCTAATATAAATGGCATGCTATTTTAGAGTTGCAAATACAATGATGCTTTTCATCCCCGAATAAGATTGCACTTTATTTATGTGTTTGTTTATTTTTGGTGTGTGTGTTTAATTGAGGTATAATTGATATATAACACTGTATTAGTTTCAGGTGTACAACATAATGATTTGATATTTGTATACACACTGCAAAATGATCACAATAAGTCTAGCACACTTTAATTTTAGTAAAGCTTACACTTCATTTTAATCTCAATGAGACTGAAATTTTAGAACACCAAGAGAAAAAAAGCCATAGGCTTCCACATGTCCTTTTCTTTCTATAAATTCACTCACAAAAACAATATTTAGATATTACAATTACTGCTTTCATTCCTCGTCCTTTAATTGCCTGAAGTTTCCTAGTCCCCTAATAGAGTCCTGTACCCTCAGTGTCTGAAGGCTTAAGACTCTTGAGCAGCTGCTGCGGTTTTAATATTGAGTCTCTTTAAGAGAACCTTGTAAGGGAGGTGAGGGAGAGTTCTGACCCTGTTAGGGTCCCCGTGGTCTAACTGCGTTACAGCCCTCAGATTGGTGGTTAATTACTTATTTGATCTCAACCCTCATTCTCAGACTTATGTGCTCTGCTATACAACATAATGTGCTCAGATTCTCGACATTTACCAGCTGGTTTATGATCAGGTTCTGTCGACGAAGGGAGATGTAACTTTTGTAGTTTCAGACAGTAGTTGAAACACCAAAGACTGCACCAACGATAAAAGAATGGAGGTAGCCATAGCACTGGTGGTGTCAGAGGCAACAGTAGTAGGGAAATCTGGGGCAGGAGAAACTGCAGTGACTTCAGCAGCAGTCCCAGCTCATAGGCTTCTGGGCTATAGTTCAGATAGCTGGGCTCTAATAACAAAAGACTTAGCTGAACACACCCTTGGCCTCTACTTAAAGATTTTGCTCCCCTAACCTAAGAGTAATAGTCCTTACTACTCATTGAGTAACCTTTCTTATTCTCCAGCCTTCCAAACAAGCCTAACAGATTCCTTTACTTAAACTTCTTCTGGTTGAAACAACTAGAGTGGGTTTTGTTTTCCAGTTGCATACTGAATGGTAAAGATCCTTAATGGTGACATCCAATTAGAATTCCACCCATACCAAACTCTCAGTGAATCTTTCTTTTGTTCTACTTGGGGTATAAAGAGGCAAGTTTTATCTTTGAGAAGGTATTTGCCTTAGAGAAAAAGTCTCAGGCAGTGGATTTGCATAGATTATTCATTCCCTTAGTGCAAATATGCAAATATATTCCAAAAAAGGTCTCTGTGACCTTGAGCTACTTTGCTTAAAAATAACCATCATGATACCTTAGAAGTTTTTGTTTATAAATTTTAAAAATATAAATAAAATAACAGATATAAAAATTTGTTATGTGGCCAGGGCTAAGCCCCACTTGTTCTAGAATATCTCCCATAATATTGGTTTTATCCAATCAGCAGCTTAAGGTATGGTGAAAGGTTGTAAAGGTAAATAAATATCTGTCATCCTCAAACAGTTTCCCTATATATGATGCCTTGTTATGCACTGATGTGGAAGCACTAATTGTTTAAAAAAAAATAATAACTTTTTTGGCTATAAGTAAAAAAACCACTGACCTACCTGTGTACAGGAGTCTTCTCTTGCTTGTAGCCCTGACCAAACCTAGGTCCTTCCCTGGAACCTCTCAGACCTTCCTAAAGTCAAGCAATTAAAGGGTTAATGACCCCTCTTCAGAACTGTGACCAGAGTCCTTTCTGATTGGTTGATGTCCATGCCAATGACTACTAAGGGGGGGCTCTGGCACCCATTGTCTAGCCCACAGTCTCCTGCAAGGCCTCTGTCTTGTGAAGCCCAATGGGGAAGACAGGACCCCTGAAGTGATGTTGACTCTTTGCTTTAAGGTCCCACTGAATGACCTCACATGACTGCCTGTGGAAGCTGCAGCCTCTGCAGAATTTTGGCTCTGAGCAAAAAAGGAGAGAAACTTGAGTTGAGCAGGTCATAATAGAAGCAAATGCAGCCTTGGATAGGTAGAGCTCTGTACTCTCTGCAGGCACTGCAGACACTCCCCGAAGAGGAAGGAGGAGACAGGAAAAGATGAAGCTCTTAGAGGTTCTTTGGAGCCAGGGGTGACCTGAGGTCTGGGTACCACTTCTCAATATCACCTCCATTTAATGTGATGAATTCATTGAAATTCACTGAATGCCCATTGATCAAAGATATGAATTGTTAATTTCATTAATAAAAATGTTACTGATACATAGCTTTTCTGTGTCAGGTTATAGTCTAAAAGTATATTAGCTCACTTAAGAAAATCAACTATATGAGCACTGTCCAGGAAGTATCCAGCCATATAATATGAAAAATAGAGGCATTTATGGTTGGATTTTTTCTGGACAGCCCTCATATTTTACAAATAAGAAAATCGAGGCATGAAAAATTACTTAAAATTTATCTGGCAAGCCAGCATTTGAACCCAGGCAACCTGGCACATGAGCACATGTTAACTGTCATCTTTCATCTGCCCTGAAGCATTACCTTTGCTTCAATAGTATTTTTTATTTGATTGTTGATAACATGTATATTGATTATATAAAAATCTAAGTATTATAAAAACTTTTTACTGAAAATATTTTGAATGGAGTCACTTTTAAAACAGTGGAAACTGAGAAATCAGCACAATGAATAACACTGCTGGTGTTAAGACAAATAAAAAACTTGTCTTGAGTCCAAGTCACTTAATGATTATCAATTCAATTGAAATGTTGGAAGAGTTTTATGCAGGTCTGCCCATGAAATTGTGGCTTCTACTGGAGCATCATTTAACTAGTGAGAGCTGCACTGAAAGATAACACCAAATATTTCTAAAAATCATCAAGTCATTTGAAAAATTATCAGAATAATTTGAAGAACAATTTGCACCAAGTTTTTATCATATGGTAAGCAGTTCTATACACATGCACACATACTTACATATGTACACATGTAATTGAACAGTTTTATACATATATACATATAATAACTTATAATTTAGAAATGAAAAATATATTTAATTTTTATATTTATATATTGATATATAGGTTAATTTACAATATATATTTGTGATCAAATATGCTATCAACCGCAGCTGCAATTATTAGTCAGCCGCGTCTCAAACAGTCAGAAATGTTAAGGAGCTTAGTTTTTCTCACATAACTAGTAGTCCTGGGTAGGTTGCAGACTTAGTAATTGTCATTGCAGCCCTTTCCATATATGTTCTGCTTTCCTCAGTGTAAGGTGTTTCTTAAGCTGCAGCCCCTCATAATTTGAATATGTCCACAGCACTTTCTGCTGTCACATCTGTATTGGCTTAAAATACGCCCACAAATTCTTTAATAATCCTTCCTGCAAAAGTGGAGCCCAACTCCCTTCCTCTTAAATGTGGGCTATATTTAGTGATTCACTTTTAGTGACTAGAATCTGGTGGAAACGACAGTGTGTTACTCCTAAAATTAGGACCAAAAGGCATTGTGGTGTCCCCTTTACACTCTGGGGAAAGTGTCATGAGGACATTCAACCCCATGGAGAGGTCCACATGGCAAGCAACTGAAGCCTCCTGCCAAGACCTAGCAGTGAACTAAGAACTTCGGCCAACAGTCATGTGAAGGAGCCACCTTGGAAGTAAATCTCTCATCTCAGGCCCCACCAAGGCTTCAGATGAAGGTAGCCCTAGCACATGTTATCAACTGCAACCTCATGAGAGACCCTGTGCCAGAACCACCCAGCTAAGCCACTTCTGAATTCTTGCCTCACAGAAACTGTGGAATTATAAACATCTGCTGAAATAATGAAATGGAAAATTACTGACAAAGCTGTTAATGTAAATCCTGTACACTGTTTAATGCAAAGTCTGTGAACTCCCACTTCTGCATTCCTTCAGGTGCCTAATGTATGCACTTAGCTTCTGCAACCCTGCTTGCTTATCTCATCAGGTAGCCCCCACCCCCAACCCTATTAGAGTCTGAAAAGCCTGTTAATCGAGGTTCAGAATTTGGAGACTGTAACTCCTCTGAGCCCGCTGGCGTAATAAACTGGTTCTTCAATCCTCCGAGTGCCGTTTGACTTCCTCCATTATCGGTCTTGCCGCAACATTTTGGTTCCCTGACCAGGAAGCCAACTGTGCTGGCCTGTTGCACCACCAGAATGGCGATGGAAGCCAATGGGTGGCAGAAGGCCTACCAAGCTGAACAAGGCAGCTATCAAGTTGAATGGGACCCAACTTGCGATTCCGTGGTGACGTCATAAGGCAAAACAGTGACCTGTCCTCTCAGGGACAACCAGGCCTGGAGTTTATACTGGTGCACCTTAGCCAAGACATGCCTTAAAGTCCCATAAGGGACGCGGCCAGGCAGTCATCTGAAAGGCCTCCTCAGGGAACTCTCCTCCTTTGTTTGTTTTGTGACACCAGACACAGGAGGGCACCTGGGAGGATCACATTAGGTGCATAAAGAAATGGGGTCCAGCCAGTCCAAGCCAACTGTATTAGATTGTATGCTCAAGAACTTCAAGAAAGGTTATTCTCATGATTATGGTGTCAGATTGATGCGAGGAAAACTCTGAACTTTCTGTGAAATTGTGGCCCAGTTTCCAGGTTGGCTAGCCACCACAAGGAACCCTAGACTTCCCCAAGGTCTTTGCAGTCTACAGAGTGATCACTGGGTGTCCCGGTCACTCTGACCAATTTCCCCACGTGGACTCATGGTTCCAAATAGCACAGACTCTCCCTCCTTGGGTTCTATTCTGCATGAACAATAAAGGACAGTGCAGGGTTTTAGTAGCTCATCCTTAAAAGAAGGGAAAACTACAGAAGCTGGTTTATCAGGGAGACCCAGAGGAGGAACCAGCCCTTCCACCATACACTCTGCCTGCCCCTCAAGGATCAATGGCTCCCCCGGCACCCGCCAACCTGCCTGAAAGCCCCTGCCATCAGTCTCCCACCTCTGAACTGGAGCAAGATGGTTCACCTGTTGAGACCTTAAGGACGCTTTCTTCTGCCTACGAGTAGCCCCGGTCAGCCAGCCACTATTTGCTTTCGAATGGGAGGAACCCCTAACTGGAAGAAAGACTCAACTCAACTGGATGCACCTGCCCCAGGGCTTCAAGAAAACTCATGCACCCTGTTTGGTGAGGCATTGGCCACCTACCTTGTGGCCTTCCCCAGAGAGGAACTGAACTGTGCATTGCTGCACTATGTAGATGATCTGATGATCTCCTCCTGGCAAGCAGCTCTCAGGAGGACTGCTGGAAGAGCACCAGGGCTCTACTACAGTTGCTAATTAACACGGGATACAAAGTATCCTGGAAAAAGGCTCAGATCTGTCGGCCCCAGGTCCAGTATCTCAGCTTCATCACTACCCATGGGCATCACTCCCTCGGACCAGAAGGAAAACAGACTATCTGCTCGCTTCCCCAGCCTGAAAACAAGAAAAACGTTCAGGAATTCCTCGTGCAGCAGGATTCGGCCTCATTTGGATCTCAGGGTATTCAAAAGTAGCAAAACTGCTTTATGAAGCCCTGACCAGACCAGAGAATGAGCCTCTGAGATGGGAAAACGAACAAGAAGTTGCCTTTCACAAAATAAAGAGACTAACGATTGAGTACCGGTGCTGGGACTCCCAAATGCGGACCGGGAATTCAACCTCTTCGTTTGCGAAAAGGGATACATGGCATTGGGAGTCCTCACCCACACTGATGGACCCTGACAAAGGCTTGTGGTCTATCTGTCTAAGCAACTTGACCCGGTAACTGCCAGATGGCCCTCCTGCCTCCGAGCGCTGGTGGCCATGGTCACTCTCATTTGGGAAGGTGACAAGCTTACCCTGGACCAGAACATCCACGTGAAAGTCCCCCATGCAGTAATGGCCTTAATGAACAGCCGAGGCTGCCGATGGCTCACTAGTGCCAGGATGGCACACTACCTAGGCCTACTGTGTGAGAACCCACAGGTAACATTGGAAACAGTGAGCACCTTGAATCCGGCCACATTCCTTCTTGCAGAGGCAGGCCCACCTGACCATAACTGTGAAGAAACCATGGATGACATCTTCTCCAACTGGCCTGACCTCACTGATGTGCCCCTCCCCACTCCTGACCTGGTGCTCTTCACAGACAGGAGCAGCTTCATCCAAACCGGGGAAAGAAAGTCAACATCTACACTAACTCCAAATATGCCTTTGCCACTTTACATATACATGGGGCCATTTACAAAGAAAGGGCTACTTACACCTGGAGGAAAGATAAAAAACAAAGAGGAAATTCTCCAGTTACTTGAAGCTGTTTGGCAACTGAAGGAAATAGCAGTCACGCACTGCAAAGGACACCAAAAAAGAACTGACCCAATCAGTCAGGGAACCACCTGGAGGATCAGGCAGCATGAGAAGATGTTGCCCAGACTAAGACAGCCAAACCCGGACCCGGCCTCCAAGGTACTTTTAGCATGAAGCCTACTGGAAAATCCAAGTTACACTCCAGAGGAAGACCAATGGGCAAAGGCCAAGGGGAGCACCTGGACTAAGGAGGGCTGGTGGCAACTACCAGACCAGAGACTTTTCATTCCCAAGGGATTAGCTTATCACATGGTCAAACAGTACCATGACCTGACTCAATGGGGAAAGACAGCTCTCGAGAAAGCACTCACCAAATATTACTACATTGCCTGACTCCCGGCCCTATGTGCCCAAGTCAGCACTAGATATATAACCTGTGTCAAGAACAATGCAGCACAGTGGCCTAGGCACGTCCCAGGAATCCAATCCATTGAGATGGCTCCCTTTGAAGATATAGAAATCAACTTAACGGAGGTGAAGCTATAAGTACCTGCTTGCCTTGGTCTGTACTTAACTCAAAATGCATAGATGTGATTCCCACTGGTACCGAGAAGGCACAAGAGTTTGTAAAGGCTCTGCTAAGAGAAATAATACCACGTTATGGGTTCCCCCTTTCAATAGGGCTGGACAATGGACCTGCTTTTATATCTCATGTTATCCAAACAATAACAAAGTTGCTAAAAATCAAGTGGAGGCTTCATGCTGCCTACAGGCCTCAAAGTTCAAGGAAAGTTGAACTTTGGCCAACTCTCAAGACCATGCTAACTAAGTTTTGTCAGGAACAGGACTCCCATGGGTAGGTGTACTACCTCTCGCCTTAATGCAGGTTCAATGTGAAGGATCTCTACTGGTGGCACCTGGAACTCCAACCAGTGGTAAAACTGTAATGACCTGACAGCCGTTACTCCTAACCAGTGCTGGGATCCTGAACCTGCTGTTAGCTACAGGACTTTTTCGGAGTGCCCCTGTACACTAGAACCCTGTATCCTCCGAGCTATTACCCAGTTCATTGAAACTACAGTGAACAAGGCAACCACTGCTCAAGTACAGCCTCACAGGGATACCAGCCCCGGGCCTACACTGAGTCAGAGATATATGGTGATGCCCTAAAAACAAAGTTATAAAGGAATCAAAGGAGGGAATGAAATGAAAAATTACTGACAGAGCTGCTTAATGTAAATTTTGTAGATTGCTTAATGTAAACTCTGTGAACTCCCACTTCCGTATTCCTTCCATCAGTAGCCTAATGTATGCATTTAGCTTGTGTAACCCTGCTTGCTTATCACACAGTCAGCCACAACCCCAGCCCTATAAGAGTCCGAAAAGCCTGTTAGTTGGGGCTCAGAATTTGGTGACTGTAACTCCTCTGAGCCCTCCAAGTGACATTTGACTTCTTCGGTTATCGTTCCTGCTGCAACAGTAATAATGGCAACACAGCGCTAAATAACTAGTGCACTATCTACATATGACAACAGCTAGGGGAAAAAAGGAAACAACTCTCTCTTTTCCTTTTTTTGAAGAAACTTTTGTGAGGCTTCCCAGAAGATTTCTTTTCACATTTCACTAGGCAGACCTGGGCCATATTCCAGTTTCCTACTCAATGACTGGTAAGAGACTATCTCCACGATGGGCTTACTTATGCCGAACAAGACCAACCCCTGGAAGTGGAGTTGGATTCTCTGAAACAGAAGATATGTAGAGGATAGTGACTTCTGTTAGGAAGGAAGTAGAACGGATATTGAGGTTACTTAATCAAGGTAGTTCACCATTTCTCAATGGTGTAACACATCAACAATTCATTTCTCTCTCAGACACCTGTCCAGTTTGGTTCGGTATGGAGACTCCTGCTGAAAGAGGTTTCAGCTCAAATACTTGCTTCTGTGATCTCTAGAGAGGTGGGATGGGAAAGTGGCAAAATGTTTTACTGGGTCCTAAAGCTTTTGCCTGGAAGTGACACGGGTCACCTTTTCTCCTATCTTAATGACCAAAGTGAGTACCACATAACTAATTTCAAAGAGGTCGAGTAACGCAGTCTTATAACCAGAAACTGGAGACGCATTTAGTGAACATCATTGATAAATTACCAGTAGGAGAAAATAAATGTCTGCAAAACCTCCTTGCTGAGGAACCAGAAATTGTGGTTGTAGTATGAAAACAGACTTTTCACACTACCCTTTGCAATTCCCCAAACCTTGTAAGGAATCTCTCTCTTCTTGGCCTTGTCTTTAAGAGCTAGGATGATTAACTAGATCAGCTATTAGGCACATAGGGAGCCGTCCCAGCTTAATTGCTGGTGCTAGATTTCAGCCTAGCATGTGTGAACAGGTCTTAGCAGACTACTTGAAAATTTCAGTGAAAACAGTATTGACTCAGCTTCAGGGCCGCTCTGATATCATGTCCAATAATGTGTAATTTGCTAATAAACTTAAAGTTATAAATAACTTTTACAGTGCTGTGGTGGTGTGATTTGCAGGTGAATAGCTCACCTTTTCTCAGGATTCTTCATGCTTGTGGAGTGGCTATTATTTTAATAGAATCCATGGAAGCTTCCTGGCTAGTGAAAAAGATTAATTCTCCTGCTAGGCTAGTCTTCTTGTTTCAGGCCTGCAAAGCTCCTGACCCATTGGACTTTAGGTTCCTCCTTTGCCTTTATCTTTTAAGTTCTTTTATGACTGCCTGACAGCTGACCTATTGATAAATCTGCAACTAAAACTCAAGTTTTCCCAATCCCTCACTCTGCTATCATTCTAGCTAACCCCATCTCATTTTTCAGTGCTTTCCAAGAAGCTCTCCAATTACCGCCATTACTTCACTGCTCCACCCGGAGTTACTGTTTTTCATGTCCTCTCTTTTTCCACAGCACATCTTCTTGTTTGTATCTTTATAAAGCACATATGACACCACTCTGCAATACCTGATTTCCTAACCTGCCTGTAAGATCTTTGAAAGTACCAGGTTTTATGCGATGATGATTTTAAAAATTCACAGGTCTAGAAATAGTGTCTGATTGTTAGGGAATGCCGAGTGGATACTGAATATTACAAGGATCAAACTCTGGGGAGAGGGATGATATATTCCTGCATTCTAGGATTTTCCAACACTAAGAGTCTTTAAATTTTCACCATAAAGATCCATTGTTTTCACATCCTAAAGCAGGGTAAGCTAACAGTAGTTATTGAAATATAAATAACTGTGGAAAGGACAACAAATTTAGGCTTTAATTTAACATTAACAGTTCACCCAATTAACTCCTCATTAAGGTTGACACTGGCAGTGGCTCCCCACTTTGTTCAGGGTGGGGGAGGGGTAACACTTCCTATCATTAAGCAATCCTATGACAACAATCTCTAGGAATGAGGTAGAAAGTGTAGTTTGAGGCAGCTCCTCAGGCAGTTCCTATAAATTCACCCCCAGGAGAATGTGACCCATTTTCCTTCCTCCCTCATCACTGCACAAAGGGACTGATGTTGTCATAAACCAATTTGATTTTGGTCTTGGAGATTTTTATGATGGATTGGGCTCTCAGGGGGAACCAAAGTCAAGAAACACAGTTTTTATTACCATGAGGTTGCTGAGCTCTTCTTATTTCTGGTTCACATAATTGTTAAAAAATTACATTATTTATAGGGTGGACACTTATGGAAGATGGTTTGTTATTAACCTTATAGTAACTGCCTTTGTTCTCCGTCTTGGGTGGGGACTGACAACTGCGTGCTGCTGTCATCTTTACGGAGGTCATACCCTGGCTTAGCAAAGCTAAGAGACAGTCTTCAATGCACAGGGTGTAGTCTGGCTGTAGATCACTTGAAAGTCCCGAGCAGTATAGTCACCCTTAGGCACACTGTCTTCTTTTAGCCCTCTTAGCAGGAGTTTCCAAACTCTGTGGAGTGGAGACTTGCAGGGGTGGGGCTGGAATGTCTTCAGCATTCCTTCTTCTCTTCCTCCTCCCACCCTCCCAGTCCCCCTCCTCCCACCCCTCCCCCTTTCCACCCCTTCCTCCCACCCCTCCCCCTTCCCCTCCTCCTCCCACCCCTCCCCCTCCTCCTCCCATCCCTCCCCTTTCCCCTCCTCCTCTTCCTTCCTCCCTCCTCCCTCCTCCACCTCCTCCTCCAGGCTGCGGTTGCTGGTTTGGGGGAGGGACCAGTGGCTGGAAGCAGAGCGTGGGAAGACCTGAGTACAGGGAGCCTTGGTAACTCCCAGGCCCCTGAACACATGGATCTGAACCCTCTTCAGTTATCTGTAGGATTATCATAAAATAGGCAAAAGGCAGGGGCAGCTTCACAAAGCCTTCGGAAAAGACGTCCTGGTATTTTAATTACAGTTTTACTGAGCGCAAGTCCAGCCATGCTTACTAATCTCTCATCTGTAAAATGGGGATAAAATAAAAATCAAACAAATATTATCTAAAAATAGGAAGCTTGCGTAACAAAGCTGTATTCATTTCCTGTGAACAGTGGAAAGGAACTAAGTAACTGCTTTGTTGATCTTATTCCAGACAAACAGAAAGCCAGACCCTATACAACAAATGTTTTCCTTTGTTCTGGGCCTTGTAAAGAGTCATTTCTCTACAAAGAAAGAATCCCCTTTGTGCATTCCCTGGCTCAACAGGCCGTGGGGATTATGAAGAGAAAGCTCTCTGGAGCTGTTTTCCTGGTTAGAGACATTGTTCTGGAAAGCAGGCTGGGTTGCCATGGCTACGGCTCCCCAGCGGCCTCCTCCTGCCCCTTTCCACCCTGCCTGCTCGGGCTGCCTGCTAGTACCAGGGCAGTACTGACTTCAAATACTCCTTCCGCACAGCACGGAAATGGCAGGGAAATTCCAAACTATTACCCAGATGGCCTCTGAGGCTAAAAAAAGAAAAATCCCTTGCCAGGCAGTCCTGAATTGTCCTTGAAAAAACTGCCATTAGATGGAAAGCTTGTTGAAGGTAGGAATGATATTCTCATAACCGAACCAATTCCTCCCCATTCACTATGACCACGCCCCCGCCCCCCGCCCCCCCCGCCCCCCCCGCCCCCCGACACATAGTAGGATCTGGAAAACTGTTTATGACCATTCGCCAGCGAGGTGTCAGTTTAGTAGCAGGTTAAAAGCATGGATTCTGGAGTCAGAATCATGGTCTGCTCCTTAGCTAACAAACTTAATCATTTAAAGCTTTACTTTCCTCATCCCTAAAATGGAGTCGATGGTACCTAACTCAGAGACATTTGGTGAGTATTGAATAAGATCAATTCAATATATGAAACACTTGGTACTGTCTGGCTTTTAGTGAGCTCTCAGTATCATGATCTCTTCTGGAGCCTCCTGCATGTTCGTATGGGGAGAAACATTGCCCCCTACTAAACACAAACAAACCCCAAACAACAAAAGACCTAGCAGAGTCTATAGCCGCCCAGGTCTAATAGTTAACCAAATGACTATGAAAGTGCTGTGTAAGTTACTTATTTGTCCTTAGCGGCAAATAAACCTGCCAGTAACAGTTTAGTTTATGGTAGATTGTAGCACATAAATAATGCAAAGTGGGTGTGCCCTAATTTTCCACCCACACATCTATGGTAAAAAGATTAAAGTAGCACTGTGACATCTTTCAGCTTGACTCTCTCCTCTCTCTCCTAACCTCGTAGGGGGATTTCTGAAATCTACAAACAAGGTCGTAATGTGTGTGTGGGTTTGTGATTTATAAATTCCACAGGGGCCCCCACAGGCCTTCCGACACCGGGGCTGCCTCCCAAGTCACAGACACCCTGGTCTACAGGTACTTATTTGGTGCATCTGAAAAATTCTAAATATCTTTGGACACTCAGGTGAGAGTGAATTTAGTAGCCCCCCCCCCCCAACACCACGATTGTTCTGTTCCCCTCTCCTTCCCAAAACAGGCCCAGACTTTGTCTAGAATTCCTAGGGAGCCTTTGGAGTTTTGGGGAGTCAGGATATGTAACTGCTCCAGGAAGGCTGAGCCAAACCTGGCCGCAGGATGTACACACCCTCGACAGCTGCAGACCACAGTTCAGACCATTAAGACTCTCAGAGGAACCACTTCAGGGTGGGACTGATCCGATGTCAAGAGGTTCTGGCACCTGGGGGGGGAGGAGGGGAGGCGAGGACAAGATTATCATTCCACTGTTACCTAATACTGCTGTGTCTCTTGGTTGAGAAGTATGTACAACTTGTACGAACTTTAGGACACAAATGAAAATAGCATGTCCACAGTGTTGAATGTTTATTGTCGTAACACATAGGACTAAAGAAACCAGGTAATTACAATTACAAGTGCCAGTTGTATGTAGGGCCGTGCCACAACACCTTAAGTGCAGTGTTTTTTGAGGTTGTGCAGTAATGCGGCAAAGGTGCAAAAAGGTGGTGTGAACTGCAGGGTGTGAAGTGTTGTTTCCCTCCTTCAGACCCTTTCCTATATTTCCCCCTTCAGCACACACATTAAAACCACCCAAGACACATAATCCTCCCCTCCCCCAACGCTGCAGCCAGCTTTCTCTGAAAACTGATACCCTGAGGCCCTTTTCCCGCACCAGCTACAATTAGGGGCAGTAAGAGAGAAAATGCGGACTGGATTGTGGCACAGAGGCAGTGCTCTGTAATTCTTCCGTTTGTTACAGGCAGCTGTTCCGGCTCCAGGCCTTATATTTCATCTGACTTTTGCTACTCCAGGAAACAGCTTTAGGCTCCTGAAGTGCAGGCCAAATCCACTTCTTTCTGTGAAGTCCATTTTGTATTTTCTATTTCACCCTAGTCAAGTCACAGCCGAGGCTGTTGTTCTCAATCCAGCTCACAAACTGGCTCAAACCGCCCTGAACTGGATTTGGTGACTGTTGAGGAGACACAGTTTCTGCCTCTTTGTTACGGCTGATCGCCTCATTCGCTCTTCAATTTCCCTCCCTCCTGTTTTCCCAGAGTCACCAACAGCAATTGAATTCCCCTCCCCCTCTCTCTCCAGTTTGGCATTTTTTTTACCCTTCCCTGGGCCAAGGCCCTATGAAATAGATTAATTTCTTTAATAAAATTGTGGATTTAGGTTGTAGACCTTTAGCTCTTATTATATTAACTATTTAGGTCTGCTTTTCTCAAGTTTACCTAATCAATTGATTTAGTGCCCTTAAAAATTTGGCTCTCATTTTAACTTAGAAATATCTTCAGTTTTCACTGTGGATGGAAATAACTTTAAATTTCACCTCAAAGGCTGAAGGGTGTTGGTGCAGCACAGTGTAAATTACCGTTTTATAACTATCTAAATTATTAAATATTTACTTCATTAACTTATTTGCTGAGAAATGACAAAACACAATACGTATACAATTTTTAAACAGTAACTCATACTGGCTGTCTATTCCTAGCGAAAGAACTGAAGATTTGAGATGATTTTAGTTTTCGAACATGCGATTTTAACCCTGGATCAGATTCTGTGAATTGTTCAGTGGAGAAGGCTGTTGGGAGATTGCGCACGGGGAACCATTCCTAACGTGATGCAGGTGGAGGCAAAACCAGGAGTCTTACGGAATAAGCATAGAATAGAGCTGGGCTTTTGTACATTATCTTGTTATGAAATTTAAGCATTTTTTAATATTTTGGAACGAGATGGCATGACTGCACACCATTGTAAATGCCACTAAATTGTACTCTTTAAAATGGTTCATTTTATGTTACGTGAATTTTACCCAAAATTTTTAAGTTAAGCATTTCCTGACAAGAGTTTTTCATTTTCTTTTGTTTCTTGAAAAAATCCGAGAAGAGAGAGATAATAAGCAACCATAATCTGGGTGTGGCTCCATTTGGGGCTTCAGGGCTCACTGGTCTCCCTCTGCTGGTCAAATAAAGCAATGTGCTATGATGACGGAAGGCCTTTTGGCCTTGTCTCAGATGTCGAAGCACAAATACGAGGCTACTTTACTAAGAATCGTCCTCAGTGCCTTGTTTCGTGTACATTTTGTCTTACTTGTGTGCTTGGTACAGGGCTATTTTACTGAACACGGATCACAGAGGTTGTGCTTCTATGGTGCTACAAAGGCTTAATTATAAATTAATGATTTAAAATTCATTTCTAAATCTCAAAGTAGAGACAAAAATGTCATTTCTCCTAGGCTAAATTGCTCATTTAAGTGTTTAGTTTCAGTAGAACATAAAGCCCTGGAAAAATGCCAGTTATGACAGATTTCGAAAGCTATTTTTATACACAAGAGGGAGGGGACCGGGTTTGTTGTGTGAGTCAGTGCTTTGAGAAAGACTGGGTTTGGGTTAAGGTAACCTTAAAGTGTATATAGAAAAAGGTGAACCCATTAACTGAATTTGTTTTAATGAAATTTAAAAATGTTAAGTATTGTGGAAAGAAAAACAGTATATTCTGTATTAGAGGTAAAGTAGTCCATACCAACCCTCTCATTGTTAGATAAAATTTGATTTTAGATTCTTCACTCCTTTCGTTTCACATGCTTGAAATACTTGCTCCTCCTACTCACAGGTCAAGCTTCACCTATCAAACCTTGCCTTATTGTCACCTCCTCAGAGAAGCCTTCCAGAGCACTTGGTCAAAAGTAGATTCCTTATACTCTGTTATATTCTCATACAGCATCCTTTGTTGTTGTTGTTATAGTATCACTATAATTTACAATTATATGCATGTATTTGTTTTCTTGTATAATTCTTTCATCTCACTGGCTTTCTAAATCTCCTAAGGGCCATGTCTGTCTGATCAGAACTATATAACCAGCTTTTGTCGTAGTACCTGGCAAAAAGTAACAAGGAATCAATATTTGTTGAACAGGTAAGTTAAATTCAAATACCATATGGTTAGCCCTAGTCCGTTACTTTCTGGATTCTTCTTTTATACCTTGTAGCTTTTCAAGGCTTAGTTTGTGTTCTTACCCTGTTGTCAACTCTCAGTAACTACTGATTTATTTTAGGGCTCCTCTTTGGGTAATGTGAGAGCTGCTAAGTATAATGGAATCTTCACAATTCCTCAAATTTTATTGCCTTCAAAAAGAGCAACAGTCAAATCCTATAATTCTTAGCAGTCTGCGTTTTCTCATCTGTAGTACTTGATTTTACTCTGAGATAGAGGTCCCCCCGGGTTTTGATTTCTGAATCTGGAATTGTCTACGTGGTGTCTCCCACCGCTCCCATCAAAACCTTCCCTACCACCAGGGGGAGAGGGTCTACCAATTCCTTCTTCAAAAAAGTCTCTTCCTCTTGTGCAGAGACAAACTCATTCATGCAGAGATTTAAAATTCCCTGGAATCTTAAATAGGCAATTTGCATCTCTGAGAACCTATAGACTAGATGTCAGGCATTTCATTGAATTTCAGCCCAACACACAAATAAACCTTTTGGGACATTTCTTTCCCTAAGCAAACCAGCTATTATTGCATTGTTCCTAAAAGCTGTGCTAGGGGTTGGAGGACTTTTGTGATAATGTGGCTTTATTCTGTATTCATTGGATGGTTATGATTGACTGATAGTTGTGTAACTGGTAGAATTTTCCTACCTCCCTACGAAATGCTGTGACTTTCACTCTTTTGAGCTGGTATAGGTTAATAGTTAAGCAACTAAACATAGAAGTCAAAAAGTCAAAGCTCTGAAGTCTTTTTCTCATCCATTTTGGTTTTCACCTATAAAAAGAGGATGTTCATGTTACGGAGTTGTAATAATTATGATTGTATTTATAGAGCAGTTACTTTATTCCAGTTACTGTTCTGTATATATACTACTGTGCTATATATACACAGATTGATCCTGACTTAATGATAGTTTAACTTACAATTTTTTGACTTTATGATGGTGTGAAAGCGATATGCATTCAGTGCAGACTGGTTAAGCTAAGCTGTGATATTCGGTAGGTTAGGTGAGAGCATTTTTGACTTAACAATTTTCAACTTACAGTGGGTTTATTGGCACATCGTTCCATCATAAGTAAAGGGACATCTGTGTGTGTGTGTGTGTGTGTGTGTGTGTGTGTGTGTATTCAGAAGGATTTGATTATACATATATATGCATGTATATGTATATATCATACCCTAATATATATATTCATTTAATCCCAGGCACCCTTTGTGGTAGGCACCATTGTTTCTATTGTACTGCTGAGGACACAGAGGCACAGAGATGTTACAAAACTTGCTTAAGTTATCACAGCTAGTAGGTAGCAGGATACTTGTAGAAACCCAGGCTGTTTGGGTTCCAAGTTTATGCTTTTAAAACCCTACACCCATTTACCTGGCACAAGATGAATGTTGCTAAATGTTAGTTTCTTATCTCCTCCCTTATTTCCAAGGTATCTTAATATAAAAGCATACAAATTTAGAACCAACACAATCCGCTGCTCTGCAGACAAGGAGATGGAAATCCAAAGAGCTTAAACCATTTGTACTGTGTTGCTGGGTAGGACTAGATATTAGCTCTCCTGACCAATCTGTGAGGGAATAATGGTTCTTCATCTTCGTGTGTTCTATTTCCTTCCTCTCACAATTTTTGAAAAGAAAGGAAAAACAATATTTTTTGTGACTCTCACTGCTACCCCAACCATGTTTGCCGCACTTAAGTCACATGTGCTAGGCTAGCAGAGACTTAACTAAATGGAATGTGCTGCCTCTCCGCCAGAGCTCACAAGAGGAAGTGAGCTCAAGTTTGCCACCAGCAAAGCCAGGAGAGGGGAAACTTAGTCAGCACTCCTTGGTTCTCCTTCACACAAGAGGAAAACCTCTTGACACCTTCCCAACTTGTTTCTGACTCCAGCTCGCTATTGCCTTCTCTGGATTAGGAGTATCAGGCTATCGCTGATGTCCACCCTAATAAGTATTTAACACTGAACAGAGCTTGGAGTAGTAAGAGTAGTAAGCTAGGTTGTCAGGAGCTGCCTAGTACTACCCCCATCCAACTGTAGAGAAAGTCCTGAATTCCTGTTTTCATTGTGCCATTTTCTCAATACACACCTTCGCATAATTTATTGTCGTTACCCTATGCTAGCCATAATTTTCAAAACTTTATATGAAATACTATCTTTCCTGTTGTTTTCTCACAAGGAGTTTTTTCTTATGCATGAAGTACTATGACAAAGCTTAATAGACCATACTGTTCTGCTGGAAATTTATGCTTTTACTATCACAGAAGAGGAAATTGAGTTCTTCTTCCTCCTCTTCTCCCTCCTTTTCCTCCTCCTTATCCCCCTCCTCTCCTCCTCCTTTTTTTTTTTCCTTCTTTACCTAAGCAGTTTTCTTTGACTAGAACCTTGGAGAAGTGGAGGGAACAATAAAGGGAGCTTCTGGCTGGACTACTTGATGCATGATGAGTAATAGTGAGAAGTAAGTTTGACAATATATGTTAGGTCCAGATAGTGAAAGTTCCTGATTTTACCATACTTAAAAAAAAAAAATACTGAGTTTCTCCAGCATGCCAGGTTTCTTATTGTTTTTGTTTTTGCATATGTTATAGTACATAATCACATACAATTCGAAAGATGGGGAAACTGAGACTTAGGCACATTGCCTGAGCCCTCGCAGAGAAAGCACAATTCCTTTCTAGGGATTTATAGTCTACAAAGAGAGACAGAAAGAGACCTCAAATTGTAACTCATCTCAAGGACTATAATTGTCAACATATAAAATATCCAAACTTGTAGAGAAATTTTGTAAGAATTTATTTGAGCCAAACTGATGACTCATGCCAGGGAGCAAGATCTCAAATGCTCTGGAGAATAACGGTTTTGTAGTGTTCATTAAGTATTTGGAATTAAAAAGGGAACATAAGGAAGATCACAGGAAAGTAGGACAGTGGTTCTCAACCTTCCTAATACCATGACCCTTTACTATAGTTCCTCATGTTGTGGTGACCCCCAACCCTAAAATTACTGGTAGCTGCTCTCTACACATGTGACTGGTCTGCGTAAGTACATTACGGAGCCAACCCTGTCACATACACCTGTATTTGTAGGGGGTGTATAGAATGGGGTTGGCGCGATGATGTCATCACGCCGGTACACGTGTGTGGGCGCATCTGCATGTGGGCGGACCCACCTGGAGACGGAATGAAGAGCAGCGTCTCCATTCCTAAGACCATCAAAATATGTGTTAGGGTCGCGACCCACAGGTTGAGAACCGCTGAAGCAGGAGAAAGCAAGGTGGCAATTGGATTACAGGTAGTTAAGATTATGTGTTCTCTTGAGCGTGGCTACACTTCAGAAGGAGGGTTCTGAAAGAGGGCATTTCAGAGGTGTGTTAGCCTAGATCAGGGGTGTCCAATCTTTTGGCTTCCCTGGGCCACACTGAAAAAAGAATTGTCTTGGGCCACACATAAAATACACTAACACTAATGATAGCTGATGAGTTAAAAAAAAAAAAAAAAAAAAAAAGGAAAAATGTCTCATAATGTTTTAAGGAAGTTTACAAGTTTGTCCTGGGCCACATGCGGTTGGACAAGGTTGGCCAGATGAACAGAAACAAAGGACAGGACTTGCTTAAGGCAAAAATAAGACTTTTACTGAAGAAGATACTATATGCTTGGGGCGTGAATACCCATCATGACCTGACCAGTTAGGAATTTATGATCAGGTCACCTGTGAGGTTATCTTTCATAGAACCTCTTTTTTTTGTCCACACATAGAACTCCTTTTTGCCTCTACATAATAAAGATACATTCACATTACAGTGTCACAATGCAGGGAATGATGATCTCAGATGAGGAGCTGAGTAGGCAGAAGGGGGAAGGCAATCTTGAAGATTTAACAAGTGTTACTAGAGTTGGGTATTGAAGGAGAAGTAGGAGTTTATACTAATGACAAGGGGAGGAGAGACATGTTAGTCAGAAGGTATGGAATATTAAAGTCACAGAGATCTGAAACAGAATGTTGTATCTGGGGAATTTAAGAAGCCATATGGGTGGAGTGTAGAGTAAAAAGAGGAAAGCAGTGGAAAGCCAGGCTAAAGGAGGCGTGCAGGGTAAATCACCAAGGATCCTGGGTGCCATGCAATGGTGTTTGAACTCATTTCTCTAAGCCTGGGGTTTTTGGCAGAGCCTTTCTTCTGAAAAAAATGGATATTTTGTAGAATTCCAATGCATTAATTTACAGAAGCCACTGAAGCCTCCTCACAGCACCCAGAGGTTTGATTAAAGTAGTGTTAGAACTATAGCAGGCAAAGTGGGGCCACTGAAGAATTTTAGGTTTGTCCAGGACTAGGGGAGTCCAAAGATGAGGAACTTTCAGTTTTAAAACTTGAATGAGTTGGCCACTCTAGTTTTAGGCAGGAATGTAGTATCTAGCATGAAAATGACTCTAGAAGCAGCTTGGAAGATGGAATGAGGAAGCAAAGGAAAGAAATGCAGGGACCTAACAGCTATTGGATAATACAGTCCAAAGAGGTGTTCCATGCCCTCCTGGTATTATAGCTAGGCATTGTTTATCTTATTTTACTAATAGAGAAACTGAAACTCAGAGAGTTGAAATTGTCCAAGGTTATGCAGCCATAGGTGGCAGCTCTGGGATATGGATCTAGGGCTGCTTGAATTCAGTGTCCCAAGGCCTATTTGCTATATCCAAGGGGAGGTCCCTGGAGGCAGGGAGAAAGTAGTGCTTAAAACTGTAAAAGTGACAGGATGAATGAAAATGTAAGGGAAGAAGAGGTGGGGGCTGGGGGAGGGACACAGAATAGTGCTGATAGCGTTTAGGGATGGGAAAAGAAAAAGGAGACATATCCCATATGATGCAAGGAGAGAAAGAGAGAAGCAAGGAGAGTATACTTCGACCAAAGAAAATGGAAAAGGTAATTTTAGGAAGGAGAGTAAGGTCCCAAGTGTCAATTATGGCAGAAGCTGAGGACAATAAAGACTGTGAAAAGATCACTGGAATAGTATTAGGTTGTTAATGAATTGTTTCAGGCAGAAGCCACTTTGCACAAGGTGAGTGGAGTAGCATTGTAAAGTTGTCAAATTAGCTAGGCTGAACTATATTTCTCAGCATTTTCTTCCCTGTATGTTTCCCTTTAAGAGTAGGCCATAACAGATAGTAATCTGGAAGATTTTGACATCTGAAGTGAAATGGCAGCCATTTTGTTTTTTATTTCAGAAGATAGGGACGGGTGCTTTTGTAGCTCACATAAATTGTCTCTTAACTGCTGGTTCACCTCAGTGGTGTGGGGCAGCAGCCAGGCCTGCAATTGCTCTGAGGTGTAGCAGAGTTTGCTACCCCAAAATGTGCTTTAGGGGATATTTATTATTTTAAGCTGGCTATTTTCAAGAGGAAAATAAAAAAGGACTCGGAAAGAAACTTTGACCTCTCCCCTAACTGCCTAAAAGAATTTAGGTAGAGGACCTGTTGTGGAAAGGGAGCTATCATCATGGCTACCTATAGTTTAATATAAACTATGTGTAATAGACAGAGAAGAACCTAGGAAGGCCCTTGGATCAAATTCCTGTGTCCTATTGTTAAAGATTGCCCAACAAAATTTGTTTACCAAACATTTGCTTTTCCATCTCCATGTGATTCACCTCTTTCCCTTTTGAAGTCCCAAATTACAATCCCACCTTTCTCCTTAACTTAAGGTGGGATATAAGCCTCAACTGCCTGACTTTCCCTTCGGTCCCATAGTCTTAAGGAATCCCTGTATGTACAGATGTAATAAATTTGGTAAGTTTCACCTGTTAATCTGTCTCATGTCAATTATTAACCCAGCCAGAAGAATTTAGAAGGTAGAAGAAAAATGATTTTTTTCTCCCCACCAGCTTCATTTCCCACCAAATCCTCCTTTAGCTTCTGTGACTCCTGGACCACTCGTGTGTTTAATTCTAATGAAGAGGTACCAGCTTCTTCTGCAGGGTACCCACATCACCAAGATTGAAGACAGTGAGAAGTGACAGAGGTTCCAGTTTGTGCTGTGGGTTCCAGCTTGTCCTTGCTCTCCCTCACTTTGTATCCATTTTCTCTTTCTAATTGCTTCATCTGCGATTGTCACACACTAGCATCAGACAAAAAGCCAACAGCCTGACAGAGACTGTTTACCTGGATCTCTCAGTTCATAAGATCTATACTTTGTGTATGTGTGTGTATATATCTATTTATCTACCTACCTACCTACCTACTATCTTCTATCTCTCTCTCTCTCTACCTATCTTCTATCTATCTATCTCTCTACCTATCTTCTATTTATCATCTCTCTCTCTCTCTCTCATCTCTAACTATCTATCTATCATCTTGTAGTAATTCTACTCCTTTAGTGAACTCTAACTGACACAGTAAGAGATGTGAAAAAGATACAGTGTACATTACACTCTGGAAGAGTGTGGTAGTCACATGATAAATACCTGCTGAGCCTCTGTTATGTGTTTTTATGTTTGATTCAGAGAACATAATAATAAACAATACCGATATGTATAGGAGACTGTAATCTAGAAAGGGAGATATATGATTAGAAAGTAAACAATTGGGAGTTCCCTGGTAGTGTAGTGGCTAGGCTTTGGCACTGTCAACGCTGCGGCCTGGGTTCAATTCCCAGCTAGGGAACTACCCACATTAAAAAAAAAAAGAAAGAAAGAAAGAAAGAAAGTAAACAACTAAATATGTATCGCAGATGCTATGAATGTTCTGAAGGCAAAAAGACAAAAAAAAAACAAAACAAAAAAACAAACCAAAACATCCACATGACAACAAGATACCGAGACCAACAGGGAATATTGTTTAGATTGGGAGATCAGGGAAGCATTTTCTAAAATGTGATGCTTAAGCTGAAATCTGAAGGACAAGTAGGACGTAAGATCATTTTAGGAAAAAGGAATAGCATGTATTGGCCCTAAAGGAGAAAAGAGTGCCAGATGTTCAAGGAATTTCAGGAGGCCTGGGTGATTGGTGAGTCAGCGAGATAGTGACCAGTAAGACTAGAGAAGAAAACTTTGTGGTCAGTCAAGGATTCTGGAATTTATCCCAGGAGTAATGGGAAACGACTTTCAATAGCTAAGATTCTCTGGTTGCAAGGAACAGAAATACAACTCAAAGAATCTTAAGAGAAAAATGGACTTTTACTGGTTCATATGACCAAACCACAGGAAACGCCAACATGGAGGTGGCCTTAGCGTACAATAGAACGAAGGATATTAAGACCATTAAAACTCTTTCATTTTGTCATCTTCACATGTTATGTCATTTCTATAATTAGATTTTCAATGAAGCAGGATCCATAACTCACATCTTCACAGCTTTCCCCCTAATTAGACTATAACATTGTCCTTTCTACTAAATCTATTGAGTTGGCCAAAAAGTCATTGCGTTTTTCATAAAAGAATGGCCTTTCATGTACTCCAGAAAAACGCAATGACTTTTTGGCTAACCCAATAGTAACTCAAAGGTGTAAGACGATTACTCTGCCTGGGGAAACATAGAAGTAGCTAACAGCAACTTCACATGTCTTACAAAATCTCTTTTAAACAAAGAATTGCTCCAAATTTTGAAAACAGCATAATTATGCCTTTCTCATGTATGGATAGTGAAGTACAGTTTTGTGCCACCTGTGTTGTGATACCAAATTCCACTAAATGGAGAATCTGTATTTGAATAAACTCAAATTTATTTTATTTTACTTTATTTTTAGAGGTGAAACCAAGAAGCAGTTTATTAAAAGGAAAATAAGGTGAAACAAAGAGATAGTTTATTAAAAGGGAAAGTACACTCCAAAGAGGTAGGAGCTGACTCGAGCAGGCAAATGCCTCAAGAGCCTCAAATTTATTTATTTATTTATTTATTTTTTAATTTATTTTTATTGTTAAACTTACTGGGGTGACATCTGTTAGCAAGGATTACATAGGTTTCACACATACAGTTCTACAGTGCATTGTCAACTTGATGTATAAGTTCACCACCTAATGTGACTTCTCTTTCCATCACCATATAGCTTCCCTCAAATTTATTTTAAATCAAATTCTGGGGCTTCAATATTGTTAGAAACTAGATCTACAGCAGTTTTCATAGGGTCAGAAATGCACTAGAATAGTGGAAGCAAACTTGAGATTATATTGGTTTTATCTGCTTTTTCTTTTCTGTCTTTTCTTCTGAGAAACAAAATCGAACCCACCCCACATAGCAGCATTGACAAGAAAATGTATCCCTTCCCTGGGTGGGAGCTTTACCTAAATGACTGTATTAATCAAAACTCTTTTTAGTTTTAAGTATCAGAAACTACTCAAACTGACTTAGAAAGGGAATATGTTAGTTAATATAGTTGTAAAGTTCAGGAGTAGGATTGCTTCAAGCATAGCTGGGTTTTGAGCTGAAATGACTTCACTGGGACTCCAGTTCTCCTTCCAGCTCTTGGCTCTGCTTTCCTCCTTGTGGCTTCATTCTGAAGTAGGTTATTTCCATGTGCTGGCCCCTTGCAGCTCAGCTCTAGACTTGCAGTCTAACAGCTTAAACAACCACAGCAGAGGAAAGCTGTACTTTCCGTACAGTTATAGCCAATGTCCAGTCCAGGCATATCTCAAACTCAAACTGATTGTGACTGAGAGGAGAGATGATATGGAATATGTGCTTGCCCACACTTCGATGCCTGCTGTAGCACAAGGATTGGGAGTGGAGGAAGCCTTACTTGGAGTACTTGCACTGAAAGTGGAACTGGGGGAATGCATTCCAGACAGGCAAATAAGAACCATATGCTCACGACAGTCAACTCCTTGGCTGCTCAACATCATGCATACCCTAGTTCCCACATTTAACAGAATGTAACCATTCTTATAAATAAAAAGAAACTGTCATCTCCAAGGGACAATGACTCAAATTGTCATTCAGTTCAAAGTGACACAGTATCTAGGTGTCATGAATTCCTCTTATTTGAACTTAAAGATGTTTCCTTGTGATTTTGAGATCTATAGCTAAATAAATTTTTGACCACCCTGACACATCAATTGCACAGTCACGAAAAGAGAAGAGTATTGCCATAAATAAAAACTCCCATTTTGAAAGGGGAAGAAAGGGAGACAATGTATAATGGCTACTGGCCTGTGGCGTATAAAACATCCTGAAGAACAGGAATAGCAGAAACCCTTGCCCTAACGTGAGTTCCTTGGTCAGCTAGTCTGTTACGGGTTCTACTATCTGAAAAACCTTCTCCTCATTGCTTTGTATGGCCAAAGCTGAGATGCTCATTAGGGAAGATTCAGCAACCTAATTCCTTTGGGAAAGGTTTTGGGGGACTTTAGTATTAATTGCCTTAGATGCTGAGTAATCATAGGGGTTTGTTTGCCAGACCTGGGGTTTCTAAGGCAATACAACTCCCTTATAATTTTAGTACTTTTTTTCTTTTCTATTTACATTCCCCAACCTTGTCATCAAAGCCAGAATTCTTATTCTCTTCTCTCTTAGAAACAAACATTGGCGCTTGGTCACTCACTAGCTTATGACTCTGCCATGGTTCTATCTCAGGTAGGGAGATAGAGCTAATCTATCCCTGCTTTTCTGGCTACATTCCAGTGACGGGCTCTTTGCAGTTAGAACAATTGTCCCCTTTGTCAGGCAGGAGATGAATAACAGGAAGTGACTAGGAGCAATCTGTGGGTATCAGTATCCTGGCTTTGTTAGCATTCACTTTGCTTGGGATATAGAATGTGTACATTCTAATCCTGGAAGGCAAGAACTGACTCAGCCATCTTGGGTTGTTCGCTATAGACAAAGCTGTATTTTTTATCTTTTCTGTTTTTTGATAAGCCAGATTCAAACAAAGCTTGCTACTTCCTTGTTGGACTTTAGTAAAAAGTAAATATTCCAACATAATAAATTTTCTATAAAGGTCTCTAAACATATTTTCTACCAGGTTTCTAAACATCCAGCCTTGTGTGTTTGATACATGCAAAGTCCCAAGGTAAAATAGGTGGCAACTTAACCAGTTACTTTCCTACCAAAAAGTAAGAATTGATAATCTAGGGAATGGGGGAATCCTGTTGTGCACCTCACCTCAATTAGCCAATTCTACATTTTAGGGTTTGTTACTTTAAAAACCACATTCCTGATACTAGTATTTGAAGCAGTTATGTCTCCATTGTAAGAGTCAAACTCCAACTCAAATCATATTATACTAAAAAGGTAATATATTGACTCTTAATTGTGAAAAGCTTATGGGTTGCACTTATCTTAGTATGCTAGAGCTGCCATAACAAAATACTATAACATGGGTGGCTTAAAAAAAAAAAGAAACTTATTTCTCATAGTTCTAGAGGTCGGAAGTATAAGATCAAGGTGTTGGCAGGTTTGGTTTCTCCTGAAGCCTCTCTCCTTGGCTTGCAGATGGTTGCTTTCTTGCTGTGCATGCTCACATGGCCTTTTCTCTGTGTGCACACATCCCCGGTGTTCCTTCCTTATATTTGAGTAGGACCCATTCTTACAACCTCAGTTAACCTTAATTACCTCTTTAAAGGCCCTATTTCCGAATACAGTAGCAATGGGGAATAGACTTTAGGATATGAATCTTGGGGATACATGATTTAGTCTATAACATGCTATTTTCACATGCATTTGGGTTGAGGGCCAAGATGAGGTCATCAGGATTCTTTGTCCGTTCTTATTTTTACTTTCTTTGCTGCTGATTTCATGTTCAAACAGGCCTAAATGTGCTGGCTTTTTGATAGCTCTAGAGTATTTCCTTCTGATGTAGTAACTCTAGTGGAAAGATATCTTTTTCTTGGTGATTCTAGCAAAAAATTCTGTGGTGTTCCCCTATTGACCTGGAGTGGGGCATGTGCATATTCTTGGAACAATCACTAGGTCCAGGGCAATAAGATATGTTGATTATCCAGTCCTGGGTTGTATGCCCACCCATGGTCCCAGGGTAGGGTGAAGTACCCCCAACCTGAACCACAGGAACTCAGAGTGGGGAAGGTGTTTCTTCAAATGAAAATTAAGATGCTCCTGTTAAGAGAATGGGAACAGATGATGGCAGGTAAAGTCCAACAAATACTATTCTGTGACATCTAAGTTTTCTTCTAATGCCAATAAGCTATGACTTAATCCTAAGTCACTGAGTATTTTGAACCATGCTGATCTACTGTTTTATAGGACAGTGCTGGCATTGTTGATAAAATTGAGAGTTCTTTCCATAATCCTTGGAAGCATAAAGGCAAGGTGTAATTAATTTTGAAATATAGAGTGTACTAAAATAACTTCCTCTTCTAAAAATGCTAAATTAGACCTTAAGAGAAACCATGCACCACTTGTCACCTTAAGAAGTACAAAGTTGAAAAAAAAAAGTACAAAGTTGAACTTCACTATAAAGCATTCTTTTATTATTTAAAAAAAATAATATGTGGTTTACTAAATTAAGAGTTTATCATACACAGACATGTAAACCACATACAAACCTTTTGCATACGATATAAAAATTATACATTCTTTTCAAACACAGATAAAACAATTATAAAAATTACACTTGTATTAGGTAACAATGTTTTAACAAATTTCAAAGAATTACTATCACGCAGACCATGTTTTTTAGCTATAATATAATTAAATTAGAAAGTAATAACAAAATGATAGTTTAAGAAAACTCTAACACTCCCAAATAATCCATGGGTTAAAGAAAAAACCCACAAAGGAAATGAAAAACTATTAAGAGGGAATACAAATATTCAGTATATAATACCATCTTTCTCCTCTATATTTCACCCACTGTTGGTCAATAAAATGATTACATTTCAAATTTTGTATTATGCAGCCATAATATTTAGAAGAAAATGTATACCTTAATGTAGAGGTGTCTAACCCTTTGGCTTCTCTGGGCCACATTGGAAGAATTGTCCTGGGCCACACATAAAATACACTAACACTAGTGATAGCTGATGAGCTAAAAAAAGTTGCAAAAAAAACTCATGTTTTAAGAATTTGTGTTAGACTGCATTCAGAGTCATCTTGGGCGACAGGTAGGACAAGTCTGCCTTAATATATTTACTAACAAACAATAAATATTATTTTCAATAAATTATTTCATGATTTAATTCACAAAGTTGTAAAAATGAAACAGTGAATCTACAGAAAAATATAAGAAGTTCATAAAAATAAGAGCAGGAATGAAAACAAGAGAAACCACTAATATTAATAATTAACAAGTTTAAAACCTACTTTTAAAAAAGATAAATAAGATATATATGCTTAAGAAAAGAATCAAATTTAAATACAGAAAACTGTATATTTGTACAGACTAACCAACTTTTTTTTGCCAGCGAATTTAAAAACAAATGAAATGGACAGTTTTCTAGAAAATGTAAATATGAAACAAACTCAGAAGAAATAGAAACTCAGAAGAATAGAAAACTCCAATAAACAAATAATTAATAAATGAGCAATATCTGTTTTAACAGATCTATTCTTCCAAAAGAACATCTTTTAGGTAACAACAGATGAAATGCATGAAAGTTTCAAGGAACAGGTAGATAGACTTTTTCAGACAAGAGGAAAAAAAGGAAAAAATATTCAGCTCATTGTATGAGATCACCATAACTTTGTACACTAAAATTAAATAAGTAGATGACAAATCTTATTTATGGGCATAAATGAAAAACAAAGAAATAAATTATTAGTAAACTAAATCCAGATAGCAGTATTTAAAATAGTAATCATTACCATTGTTGAGTTTATCTCACAAATCAAGCATAGTTTAATATTGAAAAATCTATCCAAATAAATTTAATGCATTGACTGATTGTAAAAGTGAAAATATATAAACATATAAGCAGATAATCATAATAAAAATATTTGATAAATATAAAGGATATTTTTAAATTCAATAAAGAGTGTTTACTAAAAATTTACTAGTAATAGCAAAAACTTTGAAACAAGTTAAGTGTTCATCAGTTGGGGAATGCATAAATAAGGGGTTTATTCATGCAGCAGGACCCTATAAACTATAAAGCAATGAAGTTGAATTATTCACAAAGAGAAATATTGAGAACATGAGTGAAAAGGAGCAATATATCATTTGTATATATGCCGTTAAGGGAGAGAGGAAGTTAAATTGAACTGGAGAGGGGAGCATTAGGCTTCACATTTACCTGTCATGGCAAGTAGAGGAACAGAGGAAAAATTTTCCTTTTTTAGACACTGTCATCAGGCTAGAATGGCTGGAGTGTTGTGAGTGAGGAGGCAAGAGAATGGCAGAGGCAGGTCCTATAGGGCATGGGAGAGCACAGTCAAAAATTGGGTTTTATTCCAGATGAAGTAGAAAGCCCTGGAGTTTTTAAGCAGGGGACTGTTAAAACTGATTTATGTTTTTAAGAGGTGATCACCTGTTTTAGTCAGTTTGGCTTGCTCTAACAAAGAACCTTAGATTGGGTGGCTTACACAACAGAAATTTATTTTGCACAGTTCTGGAGGCTTGTGAATCCAAGATCAAAGTCCCAGCAGATCCTGTGTGTCTGGTGAGGGTCCACTTCCTGGTGTGCAGATGGCCATCTGGGATCCCTTTTAGAAGAGCACTAATCCCGTTCCTGAGGGTTCCACCCTCTTGACCTAATTATAATACCTGCCAAATGCCCTACCTTATAAAACATTGGTTTGGATTTGAACATATGAATTTGGGGGAATACAAATATTCAGTATATAACACCATCTCTCTCCTCTATATCCCATACACTATTGGTCAACATTATCACTATTTTTACTCCATCAAGATTTACAGCACTTACATTCATTCTAGAACTAGATATATCACCTTTGCTTTATCTATAGGTTGATTTGAAAATGGCAACCAAACATCATTTATAATATTACAAGTATATAAATATATTTCATGGCAGATTGGGTGGGCCATCAGGTAAGTTAGCTGTGAATGGGGATTTGCCCTCTGTGGAGTAGGCCTACAATTTTCTAGCATATGTGAAATACGTAATTCTATCTAATGCTGAATTTCATGGAAAGTCCATTTTCACCATATACCCACACTATATTTACAGCAGTACTATCAGTGATAAAGTAGACCAGAATTCATGCTCTTAGCATGCAGAAAGATGCCATGAGAGAAAAGAAGGGGAGAGGTCCAGCTTATGTTAGTCCTGTGTCTTATTCCAAACACACCAAGCAGATGCATTCCTTCACCTCTCCGGTGGAGGAGTTAGGTGAGAGGGCAGAGAGGCCAGCCATATTTCTTTAGAAAAACTCCCTCCACGGGGAAGGAAACATTGGGAGTGAGAAGTGCTTTTTTCTTATATCATTCTCCTTTACTTTTTAAAAAAGTTATTCATTAAAAACAGCTAATGCACAATATTACATTTGCTTCGGGTATACACTATAGTTATTCAACATTTATATACCTAAAGAAGTGATGATCATGGTAAGTCCAACAACCATCTGACGCTGTACCACACTACTATAATATTATTGAACTATATTCCCTATACTGTATATTACATCCCCATGATGTATTGGTTTTATACCTGGAATTTTGGACCTCTTATTCCCCTTCACCTTTTCTGCCCTTTTAAAAATTTTCAATTATGATTGATACTCAATATTATTTCATATTAATTTCAGGTGTATAGCATAGTGGTTAGACATTTTATATAATTTAAGAAGTGATTTCCTCCGGCTAGTCTAGTACTCACCTGGCACTATACAGTTATTACCATATTACTGATTATATTCCCTATGCTTTACTTGATATCACTATAACTATTTTGTAACTACCAATTTGCACTTCTTAATCCCATCACTTTTTTTACCCTGCCCCCAACCTCTTCCCATCTATCACCCCAGCAAATCTAGTACCCAGCTGACACCGTACATAGTTATTACAATATTATTGTCAATGCTTCTTATGCTATACCCTAAATCTCCATAACTACTTTGTAGCAACAAATTTGTATATCTTAATCCCTTTTCCTTTTTTCATCCATACTCCAAACCCCCTCCCATCTGTCAACCATCAAAATGTTTTGTGCATTTTTTGTTTCTGTTTTGTTTGTTTATTTTGTCCTTTAGACTCCACCTATAAGTGAAACACAATGCATCTGTCTTTCTCTGTCTGACACTCCACTCAGCACAGTACTTTCCAGGTCCATCCATGCTATTGCAGATGGCAAGAACGCATTCCCTATTCCATCGTATATATGCACCACCTCTTCTTTATCCATTCATCTAGTCATGGACACCCAGGCTGTTTCCACATCTTGGCTATTGTAAATAAGGCTGCAGTGCACATAGGGATGCACATGGTCCCTTGAAGTAGCATTTGGGTTTTTTCAGATGAATACCCAGAAGTGGGATTACTAGGTCCTTCTTTGTCTTTTGCTATAACCTTTGTTTTAAAGTCTGTTGTGCCTGGTATTGCTACTCTACCTTTTTTTTCTTTTTCCATTTCTATTTTCATTAAATAACTTTTTCCATCCCTTTACATTCAATCTGTGTGTCTTTCAATCTGAAGTGAGTCTCCCGCAGGCAGCATATATGATGGTTTTGTTTTCTTATCCATTCAGCCACCCTATGTTTTTGATAGGAGCATTTAATTCATTTACACTTGAAGTAATTGTTGATAAATATGTAGTTATTGCCATTTTATTATTCATATTTTTTATTTTATTTTATTTGTTTTGTCTTAGCGAAGTCCTTCTAACATTCCTTGTAATTCTGGTTTGGTGATGAAGAACTCCTTTAGCTTTTTCTTGTCTGGGAGGCTCTTTATTTTTCTTCAGTTTTAAATGATACTTATGCTGGGTAGAGTATTCTTGGTTGTAGTTCTTTGCTTTTCATCTCTTTGAATATTTCTTGCAAATTCCTTCTGGCCTGCAAAGTTTCTTTTGAGAAATCAGCTGACAGTCTTATGGGAGCTTACTTGTAAGTAATTAGGTGCCTTTCTCTTGCTGCCTTTAAGATTCTCTCTTTGTCTTTAAACTTTGCCATTTTAATTATAATGCGTCATGATGTGGGCCTGTTTGGGTTCATATTGTTTGGGACTCTCTGCACTTCTGGGCTAGTATGTCTATTTCCTTCACCAGAAAGTTTTCAGTCATTATTTCTACAAATACATTTTCAATTTCTTGCTCACTCTCTTCTGGTATATTAAGAAATATATTTTATTAATAATAAAAGAATGCCCAATTAGCATTTATTGTAGGAATGTAAGGATAGTTCAACATCAGTGAAACTATCAATATAATTAGTTATATTAAGTTTTAAGAAATCATATCATATTAATAGATTTTGAAGATATAATTGATAAATTTCAGTAGCCATTTCTAATAAAACTATGAAGTAAAGGAAAGAATTGATACATTTGACTATATTAAATGAAAATTTCTTTTTATCAAAGGATTACCACCTACAAAGTGAAAAGATAATCTTATACTGGGAGAAAACATTTGTAATATGAGAAAAGATTCTTATTCAAAAGATTTAAAGAACATCTACTGATTTGAAGAAATCAGTATGTAAAAGGTAGTAACCTGAAAGGAGGACTGAAACAGGTTTGGACAGATAATTTACTGAATGAAAGAATACTCAGCCTCACTGTTAATAAATTAAATGCAAACTAAAACAATATGAAATATCATTACATATCGGTTACATTAGCTAAATTTCTGAAGCATGATAATTCAGAGTACTGATAAGGACATAGAAATGAAATTCTTGCAGACTGCTGGTGGATGTATAAGTTGGTATAACTTTGGAGAGTGATTTTGTAACATCAGATAAGGCTGAAAATATGCATACTATACTGGACACAAACCTTGTGCAGTTCCTCAGATTCTTGTGACCACATCCTTTTTTCTAAAGGCACTGTCACCTCCTCGTTTTCCCTGATATTGCTGCACTTGCTGGTGACTTTGCTAAGCTCTCCAAGCTGGCTGAATTAAAAAGCCAGACTTTCATAGCCCTCCTGATTGTTTGTGCTGAGCCCTATTCACAGCGAGTGTCTCTCCATCTGTAGATTTAGATATAATATTCCACACAAGTTATAGGATTAACCTTTGTGAGTCACTTCAAAGAAGCCAAATGATGCAATCCTGAAATGCAGGGATAGGAAAGGTAGTTAGCTCATTGTGGGGGGAACCTTGACCTAAGGGAAGAGGGAGAAGGGGGAGAGAGATGGGCAGATAGGTTTTCTTTCCCTTTTTCATTCTATAAATTATGCTGTGATGTGCTTTCATCCTTCAAACCTTCTGGAAAAGATTCACATTTGGTGTGAGCACATCTGCCAAGTGATTCACTATCTCTGTGGCTTGTGATGCAGAGATGAGCATGATAATGAATAGTGTTATATTGTTTTGTTTCTTTTCTTGATTCACTTTCCTTTTTTTTTCTCATTAGTCTGGGCTTGTACCTTCTAAATAAAGGTACCTTAACCCTTGCCTCAGGCTCTGTTTTCTGAAAGACTCAGGCTGAGATATTTACAATTCTACTCCAGTTCCAGACCATAGAGAGATGCTTATATATGTCATAAGGAGATATCTATAAGAATATTAATTACAGCTTTGTTTATAACAGTAAAAATTTATAAACAATTAGCTATTAATGTGATGATTTATACAGAGGGATATTATACCCTACTGAAAGTAAAGTAACTGGAGATGCTGGTATAATATGACTTGTTCTCAAAATAACACAGCAGAGCAAAAGAAGAAGTAGCAGAGAAACTCATATTGCACACAACCATTTATATAAAGTTTACAAACATAAAAATGACATTATGTAAATGTCTAGATATATGCATTTGTAGTAGAAATAGAAACATATTTTTTGAAATGAGAAGCAAATACTTCAAAAGAGTTGTTGCCTTTGGAGAAGGAGGAAGGGAACTGAGCAGTTTTTTGAGAAATTCAATGATATCTGACATAGTGTTATATTTCTTAAGTTTTGTGGTATAACACAAGTATAGTGATCTGAAAAAAGGTTGTACTGAGTATCTTTATTTTTCTCTCTAGATTCAAGGTCCCCTTCTCCGACCCGCTGTGTGCCCCAAGGGCAGAGGCTTACCTATATGAACTGCATTAATGAGCTTCCTTGCTCTCTGGTTTCCTCGTGGGTCCAACTAGTGGGGAACATCCAATGGAGAGAGGAAGAGTAAAGCTCGGTGTCATCCTCATGTTTCCATTTTGCTCAGTGTTTTCTTATTAACTTAAATATTCTACATAATCATGGAGAAAATGTGGCAGATACCGACTAGGTTGTTGATGTGGGAGGTGTTGATCAGGTGAAAGTTAAGGAAGGAAAGCAGGGGAGCCAAACTCAGAAGGAAAAACATGTATCTGCTCTTTGACAAAAAGATCTCAAGGGCAAAATTGGGCATTTTGTTAGAGTTCCCATTAAAGAACAAAAATGCAAGTAAATTTGAAGCTCTGATTGGCTTTATAAAATGATTCATGAATTGAGCGGCATCCCATCCAGCAACGAGGACGGAGCTCTAAGGAGCTGTACAAAATGGAAAGCTTTTGTAGGCAGACATGGGCGGGACGAGAAAGTTAAAGAGGTGGATTAGGGGAAGGCAGGGGCCTTATCATGCAGATTTCCTCACTAGTGCTGACCAGCAAATTCCAGACTGATTGTTTTAAAATTCCAGACTGATTGTTTTAAAATTCCACTCTTTGGAGCAGTTGAAACTGCAATTAGTTTATGTAGCAAGTCTTGGTAGGATTTTGCAGCAGTGACTACATTTTGGGCCTATCATTTCTTTTTAACCAGTTCCATTTCTGTTTGTCATCTAGATGGAATAGCTAATGCAAACTCTTCGAGGCCAAAGGAGACCAGTGTGGCTGGAGCTGAGTGATTCAGAGGCAGGGTAGTAGAGTCAGCGGTGAGAAGTGAAAGCGGGGTGGCCGAAATGGGATACAGTAAGAAACTGAAAGGATTTTGGTGTTCCTCTGAACGGACAAAGTCACTTTGCTCATGTCATCTGCAAATTCGCTTACCACTTGGGAGGTAGTTTGTCAAACCTCTTCTCCCCTCTTTCTACCACTTTTATGAGTCAGTTCTCACTATACTTCAGGCTAAGGGTTGGAGTATCTCTCCCCTTCACTTAGTGGCACAAAAGACTAAGTACATAGTTTCCAAGTTCAAACTGGAAGAACAAGTCAGGTCTGGGTTGCCAGTCTAGTTAGATAAATAAAGAAAAGGCAGCCAAGATATGAAACCAAGGGGAGAACTTTGAGGCACCAGGCCCAGCAAGAGGGAGGAAGGGGCAGCAGCGCTGGCCCGTGGAAGGAGGGATTCAGGAAATTAGGTGCAGATGTGTCTGTTTAATTTGAAATTACTTAGAGCAGCTGCGTGTTCTCTCACACTGTTGTCACCAATCTTTTTCAATGGCCTTTTCCAGTCTTCTATTTTTTTCATTTTGAAGATATTCTCATTGATAAAGAAAATGCCAGTGAAGTAGTTAAATTTCATTTTCTTTGTCATTTCTCAAACCAGTCATCTCCAATCTATAGTCCTCCTGCAGCCACAGTAATTTCCCTACTATGCAAATCTGATTTATGTTCAGCTTTTGCTCCCATTTAGGATGAAAGTCTATTTTTTTTTCCAATGAGGCTTCCCTAATTTTGTGTTCTCTTTATCATTTTGGATTCATCTCAGTTCCATCTCTTTCCTCTTTCCTACCTCTTCTGTTCCCCGGCCCCCCCAGCCCCCACCCCGGCAACCTGGCCATTCCAGGAGATGCAATTTGCACTTAGAACAGAATTTCTCAACATCTGTGCTATTTGGGGTCAGATATTTTAATTGTGTGGAAGGCTGCATTGTAGTATGCTTAGCTGCATCTACTCACTAGATACCCACAGTACCTATCCAGCGTGACAACCAAAATTATTTCTAGATATTGCCAAATATCCCATGAGGGACATAATTTCCTTTGGTTAGACACTGGGATAGAGCATGATGTTTTATGTCTGCTATTCTTTCTGCATGGAGTGACCTCCCTATGATCATCCTGGTGTACACCCGATCAACACCTCTGCTCAATCTTCCTTTCTTGGCGAAGTCTTTCTTGACTCCCAAGATCGGGTTAAGTGAGCTGGCCCTTCCAGTTATGTAGTCCCTTTCTTTATCTGAGCAAGACCCAATTATATTCTAATTTGTTGTGTTTGCCTGTCCCCATATCAGACTGAAGATTTAGAGGACGAGACTGTATTTAACATTTTTTCCTCCATACCTAGCTAACTAAGTACCTGGCCCAAAATATTGACAATACTGTGTGCATCTTAAAAAGTTTACAAGTTTGAATGTTGGGTATGATTAAAGAAGTTTACAAAAGACATTTAATGGCAAATGAACTTTTTTCTCATAGCTGATGTGATATCTTTAATATCCAGGTTTTAATTTATCACTGCATCTGAAATATGATACTTTGTATATACCTCTAGTTACCTCTAGTTATTAAACTGCTTTTGAATACAATTTGTAGATTGTATTCTACAAATTGAATACATTGAAGCATTTAAAATTGAATAATTTACGCAAATCTTACAAGGAAACTATATATAATGGTAGTACACTCTTAGGCACAGTTTTGTTTTTCACAATTTCAGTTACCTGTAGTCAATCTCAGTCTGAAAATATTAAGTGGAATATTCCAGAAATAAATGATTCATAAATTTTAAATTGTGTGCTATCCTAAGTAGCATGATGAAACTTGCTGTCCTGCTCCATCCAGCCCAGGACATGAATCGTCCCTTTGTCTAGTGTATCCACACTACATACGCTCCCTTCCATTAGTCACTTAGTAGAGTAGCCTGGGTTATCTGATCAACTGTCAAGATGTCTCAGTGCTTGTGTTCAAGTAACCCTTATTTTACTTAATAATGACAATTCACATACCTTTTATTACCATATATTATTATAGTTGTTCTATTTTATTATTAGTTATTATTGTTAATCTTGTACTGTGCCTAATTTATAAATTAAACTGTTATAAGTATTTATGTATTGGAAAAAAACATGTAAGATTCGGTACTATCGTCAGTTGTAGGCAAACGCTGAGTGTCTTGGAATGGATCTCCCCGCCCCCATCCCACCTCCCGTGAAAGAGAGGATTAGTTAATACTCTAATACTAATATTTATACTCTAATACTGTATATTTATAGGTACTGTCTTTTTTAGACTTGAGGATCTTATCAGCAAAGTACTGGATATGTGTGTATTCTTGAATAACTACCTTTCCAGAGCCATCCTATTATTTGAAAATAATTTTGTCTTTCTGCATTTTGTTATTTGGGATCAATCATGCTTTAAAAAGTTATTTCCATTTAGGAAATTTGTTATCTATCAGTGATAAATGTGAAAAATCTTTTGAACGGCTCTCAGTAGTGCTATACCTTACCAATGCTGCCATCTCCTGGATGCAGTCAGGCACTGTAACAGCCACGTAGTTTCTAGTGGAATCCAAGAGTAATGCGATATGTGTCTATAAAAAAACAACTTTCATTTGTTTCTTTTCTTTTTTTGTTTTGTTTGAAAAAGGCCTGGATGTGTATATATTTTTTCTATTTTTCCTCATAAAGTGCTTGACTACTTACCTTCCTAACCACCTAATGCTGAAGACAGGATGATATACGATCATGGGTGTCCTAATATCGGAGATACATTCTGAGAAATGTGCCATGGGTGATTTTGTATTGTGCAAACACCATGGAGTGTACTTACAGAAACCTATTGGGTTGGCCAAAAAGTCACTGGGTTTTATGCTACTAGATGGGTGTACATGTCTCAAAATGTTACTAACTTCATTCTAACCCACAAATGCATTATGTTACTTGACAGCTGACAGTTCAAGCTTATTTTAGAAAAAGAAAGTGTACAGTTCTGTTAACAATTGTTTGCTTGGCATCTATTTCAAAATGGAAAATCAAAGGAAGCCTTTTCATTATATTTTGCTTTATTATTTCCAAAAAGGAAAAAAAAATGCTGTGCAAGCTCATAAAAAGTTAAGTGATGTGTATAGTGAAGATGTTTTAAAACTGTGGCCATGTGAGAATTGGTTTTCTAAATTTCGTTTTGAAGATTTTAATATCAATGATGCACCACATTCAGAAAGGCCTGTTGAACTTGATCATAGAAAATAAAGGCATTGATTGAATCCATCAGCGTTTAACGACAGGAGAGAATGCTGAGAATCTTAACATATAGAAATCAAGCATTGAAAACCACTTAAAATAACTGGGATATGTTAGTAAGCTTGATATTTGGGTATCATATGAACTCAAAGAAATCCATCTTACTAAGCACATTAACATTTGCTACTCACTCTTGAAACGTGAAGAAATTGATCCATTTTTGAAATGTATGACAATAGGCAATGAAAAACGGATTCTTTACAACATCACAGAATGAAAACGATCGTGGAGCAAATGTGAGGAACCTGCTCAAATCACCTCAAAAGCAGGTTCTCATCGAAGAATGGTTATGCTGTCAGTTTGGTGGGATTTGAAAAGTATGTGTATTTTTAACTGCTTCCCAGAAATCAAGTGATTAATTTTGATGTATACTGTCATCAATTTGAATAAATTAAATGATGCCATGAAACAGAAGCATCCAGAATTGGTGAATCACAAAGGTGTTATCTTCCTCCATAATAACGCTAGAACACATACAAGTTTGTCCACTTGTCAAAAGTTGTTGAAGCTTGGGTGGGATTTGTTACCACATGCATCATATTCACCAGACATTGCACCATCAGACTACTATTTGTTTCATTCTTTGCAAAATGCCTTGAATGGTAAAATGTTTACCATTGGCAAAGATACCAAATTGCTCTTGGAATAGTTTTTTTGCTGAAAAAGGATAGAAATTTTTTCGAGCGTGAAATCATGAAGTTGCCTGAAAGATGGTAAAAGATAATTGAACAAAATGGACAATACATTGTTGAATAAAGTTTTTTTTTTTTTTTATAAAGAGTTGCCTTTCATTTACTCACAAAAAATCACAGTGACTTTTTGACCAACCCCATAGATGGTATAGCTTAATACACACTTGGAGTATGAATCCCCACAGCATGTTACTGTAGTGAATACTGTAGGCAGTTAGAACATATTGGTAAGTACTTGTGTATCTAAACATAGAAAAGGTGCAATAAAAATACAATATAGAAGATAAAAAATGATGCACCTGTATAAGGCGTTTACCATGAGTGGAGTTTACAAGACTGGAGGTTGCTCTGGGTAAGTCAGTGAGTCAGTGGTGAATAAATGTGAAAGCCAAGGACATTACTGTAGACTTTATAAACACTGTGCATTTAGACTACACTAAGTTTGTAAAATAACACAGGATTAAATCAAGCACGAGAGAAAATGATGCCATCGAGAGATGCAGTAGACACAATATGTGTGAGGCTGCCGCCATGTAACCTGGCATACTGATATATAGCAAGAATTTTTTTTTTATAAGTAGAAAGACTACACTTTAAAATAACAATAAAACCATAGTATAGTAAATACGTAACCAGTAACATAGTTGTTCATTATCATTATCAGGTATTATGTACTATACATAACTGTATGTGCCATGCTTTTATGCAACTGGCACTGCAATAGGTTTGTTTATACCACCATAGCCACAAACACATGAGTGATTTGTTGGTTTAGCCCTTTATAATGGCTACAGTGTCACTAGGCAATAGGAAATGTTCAGCTCCATTATAATCTGATGGGACCACTGTGGCCTCTGTGGTCCATTATTGACTGAAATGTTGTTATGTGGCACATGACTATAGCATATGCAGATATAAAATGGATATGCTAAATATTGCTCCTCTGTATCTATTAGCCACCTTTTTTCCCTACTATTATCTTTATTTAGCAGATGTATCCACCCTTTTCTACTCTGCTTGTGTCCTAGAAGGCAGAGGCTGGCCTATATGGACTATATTAACAAGCTTCCTTGATGTTTTAACTTCTAGTTGGATATGGGCTATAGGAAGCATTCAAAGGAAATCAAAGGGAGAGAAGAGAGTAGAGCTAGGGTGTTTATTCCCCCATTCCCTTTTTGTGAGGTCATAGGAACTCTACCCCATAACTGAAGGTCCTATCTCCTGGCAAGGACCCTTACCAAAATAGCTCATTCTCTCTCAGGGAAGTAGTAATCACTACCTCCCTGTATTCTTCAAGGCTAAGGAGGGTATTAGGAAACCTAGAACACTGCACTGTCCTCCATGGCTACCCTCCATTTTGCTCATACCTTTGTAAATGATCCTTTTATTAAATATTCCTCAAATAACCCAGCTTGAGTATATTTCCTATTGGGCCTCTAAACAAAACAATATTAATAATGATGGCAGTTAGCTCACACATGTGTTATAAGCCTTAACTAAATTAAGACCTGACTAGTGCTTAAACAATGGTTAAATGAGATAAAGATAAAAGCAATTAGAAAAAAATGATAGTGATGAAAAGGTGATTTAATACTAGGATAATTGTTATTCCTTTAGTGGTTAGAACATATTGGTAAGTACTTGTGTATCTAAACATAGAAAAGGTGCAATAAAAATACAATATAGAAGATAAAAAATGATGCACCTGTATAAGGCGTTTACCATGAGTGGAGTTTACAAGACTGAAGGTTGCTCTGGGTAAGTCAGTGAGTCAGTGGAATACTTATACTGAAATAGCTGGATAGAAAATATTCAGAGATATAGAAGAAAATTTTCCTGGACAATTAACTATATTAGCAGACCAGAAGTTCCCACTATGCAGGAAAAAAATGGTACAGAATGATCAACAATAAGACATGACCAATGCTTTAATTAATCAGCTCCCTTGAGAAAACGTTACCTAAAAAAGGGGAAAATATTAGCTTTATATGGGTATTTAATTTTAGAAGGCATCAAAGTATACAAAGTTCTAAGGGAAACAAATGTGAAGCAAGTTGATAACCAAATATGGCAACTTTTCTTAGTGTCAGGGAACTCCTTGATTAAAAAATGCCTAAAATATTGTATTTCACAAGTCATTCCCAAGGGACTCTTACTTTTATCTGTGGCTACCCATGAATATTTTACCATAATGGTAAAAACCTATCTATTAAACAAATTATAAGCATGATTTTGGAAAATACCTGGTAAAATAACAAAATGGTTGTAATTTATAAACTAAACTATGTATTCAAAGGTATGCACCTTCTTTTTTCAGCCTTCAGAGACTTGTACCATTTGTTTGGGATATCATCTTTGGTTGTGATAAAAAGACCCAAAAGTTTACACATGTATTTTTACCCCTATTTTTTTTTAATGCCAATGCATCTCTATTATATAGTATGTTAATATGGACTCAAACAAACAGGACTACACACACAGAAGTTTATCCAGCTGTAATAAGCTGAATTGTGTCCCCCACCCCCAATTCACATGTAAAATCCTAACCCCAGTACCTTAGAATATGACTGTACTTGGAGATAGGATCTTAAAGGGGTAACTAAGTTAAAATTAGGTTGTACACCCTAATCCAGTGTGACTGGTGTCCTTATAAGAAGAGGAAATTTGGGCACAGACCTGTACAGGAGGAAGATGATGTGAAGATATAGGCCATGAAGCAGTAGTAGGTACCCTGGAATTTTGAGACCACCTGTTCAAGCAACTATCTTATTCCTTCATTATACTTTTAAGACTGATATTATATATAATATGATGACCATTGTGTCTGCTCCACACAATATTTGTGATGGGTAGCTCAGTTCTCTTGGTCTTTGAGGGATGATGATCAGGCATTTAAACTTTATCAAGGCTCGGTAGAACTCCAGGACATGTTTCTCCAAAGAAGTGTTATCTGCAGAAGGAAATGTGGCTTCATTCCAATACTTTATATGGCTGTGCTGTTCCTGGCTATCCTTATACATTGTCATGCAGGAACAAACAGGTGACATGCCAACAGCTGCATACTAGATAGCAGCAGTTATATTGATTTAGTCCATTAAAAAAGCCAAATCTGAAACAGTAGCTGCAATTGAAGTCACCATGTAATTACTTTTATGATAATCCATAGTCATTCTCCAAGATACTTCTGCTTTCTGAATATGCCATATAGGCAAGTTAAATGGTAATATAATAGGAATCATTACCCTAGAACCATTTAAGTTTTTGATGGTAGCACTAATCTCTGATATTCTCCCCAGGTATTTCAAAATATAATAAGAAAAACAGAGATGATTTTGCATTGTATAATAATAATTTAAACATATGTATGTTTATATGTCTATTCAAATATATATTACACTGTTGAAATGATTATTACTTGGTTGTATTATTATGGGTAATTTTTTTACTTTTGACTTTTAATATTTTTCATTACTTACAGTGAAAATATATTTCCTTACAGTCAGAAAAAAAATCTAATTTGTTTTTGTCTGAATCATTGTTAAAGCCAGAATATTAAATTTATCTAGATGAGGTATATAAACCTAATTCTGAGAATAGCTGATAACAGAGCTAACCTCAGCATATGTAAATATTTGAGTCATAAGTTACTGTACCAATTTCACAATTTCAATGAGCTTATTATTATTTAATTAAATATTTAAAATAACACAATCCAGTCTTTATTATTATATGTATATTAGCAAAGAAAATTCTTTTTTTTTTTTTTTTTTTGCTTTTTGTTATGTGGGTAGCTCCCTGGCTGGGAATCGAACCCAGGCCGCAGCACCGACAGCGCCAGCGCCGAAGCCCCAAGCCACTACACCATCAGGGAACTCCCAGCAAAGAAAATTCTAAAAGCTCTAACTTCCAAAAAAAAAGGATCCTATTTGTAAATACTTCCAAAGTTGTATTAATGATGTCTAAAATATGTAACACTGAACTGACTGTACTCTTCAGTAAAACTGTGTTCAGCCACTGTGGTATAAATGAAGATGTTTTGTCACTGTCTTTCTGTGGTGAGGCACAGTTAATGTAAACACTCACTCACAGAATATTTGTTTTTCTTCTTTGAAGTTTCCTCCAGTTTTTCTCCACTTCTGAGGCTTTAAAATTCTAGGCTTGGAAGTAATAGTTCATTTGTGGAGTCCCAGTGATTTTATTGCTGGTCAGCATAATGAATATAAAGCCAAATGTATAAAGACTTCCAATATGTGCTTTCTTCAAGAGTTCCTTTCTAGGCTTTTCTCACTTGGCTATATTGACTGGTGCTCATAATGAGGATGAAAGCAAGGTATTGCCAGAGAGGGTTAAGTTCAGGGAAAGATTTTTGATCACCTGCAGATGACAGGGCCTTAGAGACTTGGACAAGTTACCTGAAGTGAAAAAACCCTTCCACAATCACTTAAGTTAGGGGGAGGAAGTGTGTAGAAACAGGAAGGGTGCACTGGGCTGGGCCTAGGCATTCTTGGTTTTAGTCAAACTCTACTACTAATAGGTAGATGTGTGACCTTGAGTTGTCACTTAAATTCTTTTTGTATCAGCTTCTCTGTGTTCAAAAGATGTGATGAATTATGTGCTCCCTAGGGCCTTTCAGCACCTCTAGTCCCTGGCACCCCTCTCCTGAACTCCTATTTGGGTTTACCTGTCACTAACCGTGCTATATTCTAATTACTGATAGACTGGTTGGCACGTGCACCATGCCCTCCCTGCCTGTTCACCAAACTATAAGCTGTGTGAGATCAGGACCATCTCTTCTTCAACTTTGGATTCCCAGAATCTGATACCTGGCATGAGCGGAGCACATGAAAACCTAACCTATGTGAACGACCAATTTGTGAAGACTGTGGTCTGTGGGGATGCTAGTCATAGCCTCTATCTTCCTGAGTAGTAGGTATAACTGGGATATGAGGAAGAAAGGGAACAAGTATCTATTGAGCTCCTATATTTAGCCATTAGATATTTTTATTTAATATACTTAAGATGCCATAGAGGTATAATTATGGCAATTTTATAGTGCATGGAATGTGTAATTTGCCTCAGCAAGTGGCCAACTCTGAATACAGAGCCCAAGTTTTTCTTAATTTCATAACTCAGGCTCCTTTCACTCTAATATGCCCTTAGTGGCAGTAATTGGTGGCATGGCCTCTGTAGAATAAGATTATTGCTACAGATTTATGAAGTTAGACCCCAGGAGTATTTGGACTAGAAAGAGCATTTTTGAGATTTTATTTATGTAAAGCTTGCTTCAGCAGAGTCCTTATGTCTAGTAGTATTAGGATAGTGATTTCCAAATGTGTAGGTCAAGCCAGGTTATTCTTCATTTAAAGATTTCAATGAAAGCTAAAACATATACAATCTCAAATTTAGCAAGGGGGTTATATTCTCTTAACCAGTTGTTTCAAACTGAAAATCCATTTTCCATGGAAACCATGTCATATAATAACAATACAAAATTGTTTTGTTACTATTGCACTTGACATATAGTCTTGCACTATTATTATTATTATAGCTGAACTTGGCTTTCCTGTACAACTCTGTGTCCCCTGATGTAGCCCTAGGACTCCCTTTTACATCCTGCTTCATCTCTCTGGGGACACAGTAAGAGACACCCTCCAGTTCTAATTCATTCCTGGTAACTCTTATGGCTGTAGCTGGGCAGGAGGTGGGTGAGGTGAGAGTTTCAGGGGATTATGAGAAAGGAACCTATATCTCTCAGATGCCTTCAGAAGTTTTTAATAATAAGAACATTTATTATCTTACATAACAATAAATCCAGGGAAGTGCTATTACTTTGGCTTAAACATTTTAACAAGAACCCAGATGCGCAGTTTTCCTGCTCTGCTATTCCAGATATTGACTTCATCTCTAAGCTGGTAGCAAGCCAAAGGAAAAATTTCCCAGAATTCCCACAGCAAACTTCCCGTCATGTCTCATTGGCCAGAATTTGGTCATTTGTTCATTTCCAAACTGATCAATAGCAAAAAGGAAGGAATTACCATGGCTTTATATTATAATCCAGTAGATGGCTGGCTGCTGGGGATTCAATCTTAATGGCTGTCTTAGACCAATGGCTGTTGTAACTGGCAGGAACTTTCAATCTGTTACTTTCTACTGAGTCTCAGGTCTGTCCCACTTGCTTTCCTCTTCCATTATTAGTATTGCATCTTTCACTTGCTTGTTACTGCAAAGAAAGATACAGATCTCAAACCAGAAACCTAAAACCTTTTTCCTACTTACCTGATCCTGAAGCACTTTGGGGATTTTTCATTTTATTTTTAAAATGATTTTTATTTAATGCTAACAACAACAGCAAAAATGGTAAGTCAAACCCCTCCCACCTCCCTCGTTTTCTCCTGTATTCTCACTTTCTTCTTTTTACTTAGATTGAGAAGGGGAGGTTTAAGACTGAATCTTCAAGTAAAGAAAGAACTGCAATGACATTCCTTTGCACTTAGAGGAGAGCCAGACCTTGGATTTCTCTGGACGTTTCTACTGCAGAGTATATTGTGGTTAGGACATGCGATGGGACTTGGTCTCTGGTAGACGTGGGTCAGGTGCGGAGAGGACAGTATCCCTCCTCCCTCCTTTTTCCTGTTGTTCCCACTAGTTTCTACAAAGCAAAGCTTGCTCTGGGGCCATTAAGTAACAGAGCAAGGTTTTGGCCTCACCGAGGTGGAGTAAAAGGAACAGGCAGGGAATTCTCAGGCAAGGGAAGCTGAAAGAAGGGAGTTCCTGGGATAGAAATCAGAGGCTGATGAATGAGAAGCCAAATAACTTTTCAACAGGCTGTATTGAGGTCACTGGGAAACTGAAAAGTAACTTCCCTCCTTAGGAAGGAAGACATGTGTACTGACCCAGTTTAAAGGCACCTGCCCCGATTTTTCCATTCCCATTCAGACTCGTATCCATGTTAGCTCCCCACAGACCCACACCTGTGCATCCGGTACAAAGCAATGTGATCTCAGATATTTGCAAATTCACACCTGCAATTGAGTTCCCCTTCCATTCACACCCTATTAAATACACAAAGTAACATTTTATTGCCACAAATGCTCAGAAAAAACAAAGCCCTTTAGTCTGCCTTGACTAAAAAGTAATCTGAAAAATTAATCTTTAGCCAATACCTGGAAACAGTGTGGGAAAGTCCTCACAAAAAACACAAATTCAGAGATTATTGAAATTTTCACCCAAAAAGAAAGAAAAAAATGTCTAAATTTAATGATATATGATGTTAGGTGGGGAACCTAACTGTGTGTGTTCATATTTTCAGTGTAAATATACTGGCAATGGTTCAACAGCTGGCTCTTTCACGGAGAGGAAAAGCTGGGCTTATATGGACTCTTTCTGTCCTAAAATTAAGAGTCTGGTTTCCATAAAACCAGTGATGAAGAGTGTAGTTCAGAGGAAAGAGAACTGAACCAACCATCAAAAGAACTGTGTGTCAGTGATCCAAGACCTGGCTTTCTTTGTTTTTTATTATGAGTAGGCAAGAGCTTTGAAAAGTCCCGAAGAGCACATATTCTGAAACATCAAGTCTGTTTTCTAATGTTTTCAACAGCACAAGCTGAAGCTGGATATGTTGTGTATGAGGAGAGAAAATTACTTTCCGTTTCATTGGTGATAGAAATTACATAGACCATTGGCAAGTTAGTGGGTAGAGGAGTGTGGAAGGAGAGGGGAGATAAATAGGTTTGGAAAGTATATATAATGAAGTATATGAAAGTATGTACATATGAAAAAATATGTATATGAAAGTATATGAGGGCTGTCTGGAAAAAATCTAGCCATAAATCCCTCTATTTTTCATATTGCATGGCTGGGTGCTTTCTGGACAGCCCTTGTATATAATGGATAAATCTTCATTAATATAAGCCAATCAACAGATGATATTCCTCTCGCTACTATTGGTTCAGTTGTAAGCATGGTGACCTTAGTTTGCCCAAACATACTGAAGGGAGGGACTTGCATTCCATATTTGGTGGAGAATATATTTTTCCCTATTGCCATCCCTAAAAACAAAGCCTATAATCCCAATTGCCATTGGCAGTCAGTCATCTTTCAACTACAAGGGAAACCAGCCTTAGGATGAACCTGATGCAAAATGGCACAGACATCAGAGACTTTGATTATGTCACTGGGTATCTGGAGCCTAAATTAAGAGGACTTCCTGTTAGGTAAGATATTATGGACTGAATTGTGTTCTCTCCCAAATTCATATGTTGAAGTCCTAATCCCTAGTATCTTAGAATGTGATTGTATTTGGAGATAGGGGCTTTAAAGAGGTAATTCAGGTTAAGTGATTATGGGTAGGCCCTAATCCAATATAACTTGTGTTCTTAGAAGAGGGAAGGGATACATGCACACAGAGCAGAGGCTACCTGAGGACACAGAGAGAAGGCCTTCTGCACACCAAGGAGAGTGGGCTCGGGAGAAACCAAACCTGCCAACACTTTGATCTTGGACTCCCCAGAACTGTAAGAAATAAATTTCTGTTGTTTTAGGTATCTAGTTTGTTGTATTTTGTTATGGCAACCCTAGCAGCCTAATATACAAGGTTAGGCATTGTTCTTGCTGTTTAAGAATTGTTGAGTTGGGATTTTCTATTAGTTGCAGCCAGAATCACATTTTTAAAATAATATTTTAAAAATATTTTAAAAATAATGAGGCAAGAAACAGATATACAGTTGACATACAATATTCAATCTAGATGTGGCTTCTTCTGTATATTCTTAGTTATAGGACTTCTGTTCAGCTAGATTCATGTGGTTCTCAAGATGGTTGTTCTATAGTTTATTTGTGATTTGCGGGTCGTCTGAGAGGAGGCAAGCACTCTATTTACCTACCCCATCATCTTGACAGGAAGTCTCTCCAGAATCATCTTGACACAAGATCTTCACGATCTGTTTCCCTGCTCCTTTTCTGCAAGTCCACCATATGCTGCTTTTTCATTTGTTTCCTCTGTTTCTCATAGAGGCATAGAAACCAGTTATTTCTGCTGTGGCCTTGGTTTATATGGGGTTTTCTAGTCAAACAAGGGGGGAAAAAAAGGACTAATTTGCATCCACATGTGCCAGTGCCAAAATCCCAGAGGAGAAAATCAGATTGGTACAGATAGGTCCAATTGGCATGTTTGCACCAATCAGCTGAGGCCAGGAGGCCAGGAGACATGCAGCAGCTGAATCCTAAGAGGAGATTGTGGGAGTAGACTCTTGGAGAATGAGAATAGGCACATTCTCTTACAGGAGATGTGGAAACAGGGAGGAAATAATTGGTGTTTTAAATATAGATATCTTATTCTTCATTATATTCCTGGTGTGTAGCACACACGTAATGGATCTCAGTGTGCTTGAGTTTCTTGTCCCTACATGTCAGCCTGGAAACTGAAGATTCTTGGTGTATAGGTAGCAATGTTCACACTCAAGTAAAATTGGGAGAGTTTCTTGGTAGAGTCTGTGAGGATGGGTGGAACATATAGGAATCAGAGAGAGAGGGCAGTGGATTGAAGGTGTCGCAAGGTTGAAGGATAGTTACTGGTGAAGGGAAACTGGATCATGTGTAAAAGCCTTAGAGAAGGAGGCAAATAATTAGAGGCTGGATTAAGGAATGGAAATGAACATGTTTTAAGCATAATACTGGGTGTGCAGGCTGACATACAAGCACTCCTTCCGCTAGCCCAATAATGATTTTGTTCCTAAATTCACTGTGTGCAATCTGTGAACTCCTTTCACCACTTTTTCTCCTCATGAAACTGGGAGTGACTGTTAGAGACTTTTTAAACATCACTATGCTATTGCCTCGGAGAGAGAAAAGTGTTAAGGCTTCAGAAGGCTATGATCCATGTAGGACAGAAGCTCTTTAAGGGCTCCAGGATCTTCTGGAATTGGTTAGGATGCTACACTCTGTGTTTGTCGGCCACTGTATGTGGCAAGCCTGATTGCCCTTGCTTTGACTTCTCTAGAGAATCCTGCTCGTACACTGTAATATCAGAACTCAATATCCTCTGGGCAGAGCAGAACTTGAAGGCAGATTCTGTGCATGGGAGAAGGAGAAGGCTGACAGGCAAAGCAGTCTTTGGTGGATGGTGCAAATGGGGAGTAGAAAGTTAGGTATTTGGCTCTGCCATGGAGGCCCAATAAGAAGTAACAAGGGGGAGAGTTGGCAACAGATGGGGCCCCAGAGGCTAATCCATGAGTATTGCAGATCCAGACAGGCAATCATCAGTTTTCATCAGGACTTGTTGACAACACAGAGGAAGTAAAGATTAATCACTCTCCTGGGCACCATATTATCTGTCCCAGGTGCCCCGCCTATCACTGGCTCCTTGAATCCAGAATTTTGGAACACAGTTTGTGGAGTCTAAATTATTTTTGCATTCTTTGACTTAGGAGCTGGTAGAAACCACAATTTCAATCTGTACAGTCTTTATAGGAGCTCTGCATTTGAACAGATCACTGGTTAATGTTAAAACTAGGAACAGTGAGGGGAGTTAGGGAGAGGACAGAGGGAGTCTTTTCCCCTATGCATTATAAAGCTTAAAACGTTATGTTCAGGGATAAATAATGAGGCAAGAAACAGATATACAAGCAGATTGTATTTTTCTTGAGTAAGCATGTGCTTCCTCTGGTGTCAGCATTTGATTACTTTGGGGACTATGCATAATACCTTGTGTACATTGCTATCACTGCATTTCCACCTTGTCTAATAATCATTTATGCATCTGTCCCCTTACACCAAACTGATTTTCTTGTGGAGAGGACTTGAGTCTTATTAATCTCTGTATCTAGCACCTAGCAGTGATGAATGATAAAAGGTTCATCCCTTTCTTATCAAACATGTGTTATTCCAGAAGTCCTTTGAAGTAGAAATTTCTTCATAGCAAATCATACCTTTCTTTCCTGCTGCATGTGGGAAGTAACTCAGAACAATACCTAAGAGGCATTTAGTGAGTGTTGACGGTGCTAATGATGGCATCTAGTTTCCATGGCAACATGCACTTACCCTTACAGTGTTTCTTGGACTATGTGAAATATGGAAAAAATATACACGTCTTCCCATACTGTGAGAAAAACTTTAGTGTTCAAATATTTCTATCCATCTTATCTTCTTTCTATATATTTATCCCAAGTAGTTGAATCAATGATCTACACATTGTGGATTACAACAAGGTCAAATTTAAGAATGGTGTTAGGGCGCCAAGGGAGAAAAGCAGAGAATAAAGGAGGTGTTAAAAATACATAGATGGCAAACTCATTTCAACACACGATTCCTTTCTTTTCTCCTCCTGCATTTCTCCACTCTCATCCCCATCAACTCAACTAAATCCAACTCTCCTAGTTATTAAATACTGAAATGCTTTCCTACTGGTTGGTCACTCTCACTCCTGTCCCTTAGCCCTTCCAATTCTGTTCTCTAGGAACAATTGCAATTAACAACTTCTTATGCATCCTTCTAGATACACTATAGAATTAGTCAAACAAATACAGAAATATGTGTTCTTTTTCTTTCTCACAAATAACAGCATGTTATAAATACTGCTCTGCATGTTGTTATTTTTACTTAAAAGTTTATCCTAGTGTTCTTTCTATATCTGTTCAACAAGAGCTGCCTCATTTAATAGCTAGAGAATATTCCATTAAACGAGTGAGTAATGTATCAGTCAGCTTTTGCTAGGTAACAAATGGTCACAAAATATCAGCATTTAGAAAAATCAGCATTTATCTCTCACTCATGCATCTCAGCATGCATTTATTTCAGTCCATGCATGGGTAGACTTGGGCGGCTCTGCTTTAGATGTAGACAAATCAGCTGAGGCAGCATTGCTCCATCTGCAGGGGCAGTAGATGAACAGGCTATGTTATTACAGGGATGACAGTTGTACAAATAAACAAGGTTAGTCATTTAAACTCACATCAAGCCTCTACTCACATCCCATCTGCTAACATTTCATTGGCCAAAAAAACTTACATGACCAAGTCCATAGTCAAGAAGTAAGGAAGTAAATGCCACCCACCTTGAGGTCATGGCAAGGTCATGGAGGTATAATATTACTAAAAGGAGTAGAGTTGGAATCAATAATTAAATCTACCATAAATTCTAGTTTATTTTACTAGCTCTTTATTGATGAATATTTAATTTGTTTTTACCTTTGCTTCTTAATCTATTTTAAATTAACTCCAACTCCAAATTGCCATTCTACCTAGATTACGGGAATTCACTCACCATCACTGAGCTTTACCCTAGCCTGGCAGCAGGATCCTTTGCAAGTCAAATATGAGAGAAGCCCCTCTGATTCTCTGTATTTATCCCTACTAGTTAGCATGGAGGCGGAGTCCAGGACATATGATCCTTTTAGGACCTGTGACACTACCATTTTCACATCACGGAACTCTGTAGCAAGGCTTGGATGCTGTGCTTCAAATTTAGTTTCCAATAACAGCCACTCTTTCCACAAATGCCTTGACATTACTTAGATGTTATAAAAAACTGAATCTTTTGGGACATGCTTTGCAGAAAAGGAAATATGTACCTCTATATACTTGGGTTCCTTTTTTCATTATTTTAGTGGAGCATGTTAGGTAGTTTCACTGTGGCAAAAATACTCAGAATTGTAGAAAAAGAAAGTAAGTTATACTGCAGGTGCAAAGGTAAAAAGGTGCTATCTTCCCCAAGAAGCTCATGAAAATGGGGAGTGTGGCTGAACAAGCAAGCAGAGGCTAGTCCCAGAGAACAAATGCACTAATAGAAGCTTGTGCAAGGGATGAAGCTGGCACAAAGGAGAGGGTGCCTAGGCAGGTGGGGGCAAATTTTACTTAAGAGAGTACAATGATCTGGGTTTTGAAAGGTAAGCAAAAACCCATTAGCAAGACAGTGGAGGAGGGGTGTCCAAGGCGTTAGGGATAGAGGCATGAAACAGCATGGCATGTTGGGGAAATAGAAGTAGTCAGGTTGGCTGGAAATTAAGATATGAGGAGGGTGAGTGACAGCAAAATCAATGTGGAAAATTAGGCATGGATTCCATTTTAGGGCTTAAAGCAAGGGAATAACATGACTGATTGTATTTTGGAAAGACTGCTCTTCAAAGTGTGGGGGAGGGATTGGGTGAGCGGGAGGCTGAGGACTGGCAAAGGCTAGGACAAAAATCGGGAGCCTATGGTAACGTCCTGATGGCAGCAAAGAGGTATGAGGGCAATATGGATCCCAGAATGATTGAACTTGACGTATTTTAGGCAAATCCCATCACGTTGTTCCTCCCACTTAAAATCCTTTCGTAGCTTCCATTGCCTTCATCAGCTGGGCAGAGCAAATCCTTCATTAAAAGCTACTTTTCTCCTCTCTCTTGGCTTCCTCAATTTGCACCTTATGTTCTTTTCAAGTCTCTGAACCTTGCTAGTTAAACTGGAATAAGTTATCCCTTTTCCAAATCTTACCTCAGACCTCACCATCTCTGGGAGGTCACTTGGGATTCCCTCTCACCCCTGGCTTAGGTGCGGCTTATGTGCTCCAGGACATCTTGGATTCCTTGTACCTCTGAATTGAGGCCACCATACTGTAAACTGACTCTCTAAGCAGACACGGAACACCTTGAGAGCAGAAACTGTCCCGTACCTCTAAATCTCCAGCCCTGGAACAACTTAGGGCTAATTGAATAGGCTCTCAACTAATGTTTGTGTGTGAATGAGTGAAGTGGTCCAACAACTCCCAGGACTCCTTATGCTCAAGTGCTACCTCTACCGGAGTTGTTTTACTACATAGAGAAATATGCTGTTAAAACTTCAGTCTGTGGGAAAGTGTCAGGACCTGTAGCATTGCCACCAGCTCCAAATCTAAATACAAGGAAGCATTTGCCTCATGTCTTGGCAGATGTCCTTGCTTCCCTCTCATCTGCTCTTTTATCCAACAGATAAATATCTTAATTATGCAACTACAAGATGATTAATAACTCAAGGGCTGGGGAAGAAGAGTATTTTTGTACTTTAAACAGTACTTGAGACTCAAATCTTTCCATTCTCCTGTCTGATAATTTTATTTTCTTCTATTGAGGTGTGTGCCTATATAATACACGTGTGAGGTATGAGGCTTAACTATGAGTAACTGTTAAGAATTTATAATTACTAGATATGGAAGAAATGACAGATGGGCTTTGGCTCCTGGGAACCAGCAGAGAAAAAAGGGACCAGGTATCAGAGCAAGTAGCAGAGGACATTTAGGAAAGGAAAGTAGTTGGTTTAGAGGAGTCTGAAACAAGAAGAAAGCAACAGAATGTGTTGCAGTCACCCTTGGTTGATCTGTTGCTTTAAGTCGTGGGTTTAAATGTATGACCACGTTCTTCTGGGAGGCCTTGGAATTACTGTAAAGGACTCGAAATCCAAGTAAAAACTTGCATTTTCTTAACAATAGATAGTAAAAATACAATTACTGATATGTAAGTGTTTCTATACTTAATAGATTGGGAATGCATTTGGATGAAATAGTAGTTCTCATCCTGGTCTGGAAGCACTAATTTTTATTTGTGTAGTACCTTATAATGTACAAAGATCTTTTACTTACACTAATTCATCATATTCATCATACTTATGTAGGGTAAGATGGGTGAGTATCCCTGTTTTTCAGATATAGAAACAGACTTAGGCTGTGATTTGTATGTGGTCTTAAAGAGTTTAACGGATTCAGCAGAATGAGCTTGAAAATTCTATGGCTCTTAGTCCAGTGCTTTCTTGTCTGCATCGCAAAGAAGTCTCTATGGGATGAAAAAATGTTTAGAACCAAAGATAGAGAAAGATAGGACCAGATATAAAATACACACTTCAAAGGAACCAAGGAAGAGCAGAAATAGGGCTGGAAGCAAGGCTGGTTTGTCTGTTTAACTGATGGGTTCTGGTTATCGAGTTGAACAAAGGTACATTAGGGCCAAATAATCATTGAGAGCTGTGCTTTTAAAAATCCTTCCTGTTTGTTTTGAGGTGTTTTTGTTTGTTTATTTGTTTGTTTGGGGGTTTTGTTTTTTTTTGTTTGTTTTAGTATTTGAGACAGACCAAAATTATAGTGTTGAAAATTTATTTTGAGAATGCATATTAGAGACAACTGAAAAGGTTATATTCCCAAGGTCACAGATCTAAGGATGAACTTTAGACTTCCATTCCCATACCAAAGAAGGGAACAGATGTGACACACATTTAATAAAAACAAATTTAGTGCCTTTCTTGAATCATTAGAATATTTATTTATTCTAGGCAGCAGCATAATAAACAACATGTAATTTCTGCAGGGAAATCTGGATCTTTCAACATAAAACTGTGTTTAATGTAGGCATTTAAAAATTGATCACTATTTCCTGTTTAGGTCAGTTATATAAGTAGCGAGTAACAAGTCAGAGAGAAATAAATCTATGAAAGTCCTCCAAGTGTCCAGTAATAGAAATAGCTATGATTGATTATTTTTTATAAAGGCAGAGTTGACATACAATACTATATTCATTTTAGGTATACAGCATAATGATTTGACATTTATATACCTTACAAAGTGATCACCATAATTCTAGTAACTATGTCACCATGCAGTTATGATATCATTGACTATATTCCTTATGCTGTACATTCTATTTTCATGACTTACTTACTTTATAAATGAAAGTTTATACCTCTTAATTTTTTGTTAAACCTTTATCTTTTCCACCCATCCCCCCACCCTTTCCTTCGGCAGCCATCAGTTTGTTTTCTGTATCTATGAGTCTGTTTTTGGTTTGTTTTGTTACTTTTAGATTCCACATATAAGTGAAATGATACGGTATTTGTGTTTCTCTGTATGAGTTATTTCACTTAGCATAGTACCCTCTAGATCTAGCCATGTTGTTACACATGGCAAGATTTCATTATTTTTTATGGCTGAGTAATATTCCATTGTATTTTTATAACATTTTTTTGAGATTTTATTGTTAAATTTATTGGGATGACATTGATCAGCAAAAAATTACACAGGTTCCAGGTGTAAAATTCTGTAATACATCATCTATGTGTTGTGTTATGTGTTCATTACCCAGAGTCAGTTCTCTTTCCGTTATCATATATTTGTGTCCCTGTCCCTTCTCCTCCACCCACTCCTTCCTTACCCTCAGGTAACTACTAAATTATTGACTGTGTCCATGAGTTTTATTTCTTTGTTGCTTTTAATTTTATGTTCCACATATGAATGGAATCATGTAGTTCTTATTTTTTTCTGTCTGGCTTATTTCACTTAGCATGATGATCTCAAGATCCATCCATGTTGTTGTAAATGCCTCTATTTCATCTTTTCTTACAGCTGAGTAATATTCCATTGTGTAAATGCACCACAACTTCTTTATCTGGTCCTCTGACACTTGGCTGTTTTTAAGGCTTGACCATTGTGAATAGTGCTGCGATGAACATTGGGGTACACATATCTTTGCAGACTGAGGTTTTCAAGTTTTTGAGGTAGATACCCAGAAGAGGAATTGCCAGGTCATATGGTAACTCTATCCTTAGTTTTATGAGGAACCTCCACACTGTCTTTCATAGTGGTTGTACCAGTTTGCACTCCCACCAGCAGTGTGTGAGAGTGCCTTTTTCCCCACAGCCTCTCCAACACTTATTCCTTGTCTTGTTGATAATGGCCATTCTCAAAGGTGTGAGGTGTATACCACATCTTTTTTATCCATTCATCCATCAGTGGACACTTAGGTTGCTTACATATCTTGTCTATTGTAAATAATGCTGTGATGAACATAGGGATACATATTTATTTTTTTGAATTAGTGGTTTTGTTTTCTTTGGATAAATACTCAGAAGTGGAATTGCTGGGTCATAACGTAGTTCTATTTTTAATTTTTTGAGGAACCTTTATACTGTTTTCCATAGTGGCTGCACCAGTTGATACTCCCACCAACAGCACATGAGGGTTTCCTTTTGTCCACATCCTCACCAATACTGTTGTTGACAAATGATATTTCATTGTGGTTTTGATTTTCATTTCCCTGTGATCAGTGATGTTGAGAATTCTTCCATGTGTCTGTTTGCCATTTATATGTTTTCTCTGGAGCAATGTCTAGCTACATTCTCTGTCCATATATTTTTTTTAAAATTGGAATTGTTGGTTTTATTTGATGTTAAGTTGTATGAGTTTTTTTTAATATATATTTGGATATTTATCCCTTGTCAAATGTTTCATTTGCAAATATCTTCTTTCATTCAGTAGGTTGTCTTTTTGTCTTGTTGAGGGTTTCCTTTACTGTGTAAAAGCTTTTTTGTTTGATGCTGTCCCATTTATTTCTGTTTTTATTGCCCTTATCCAAGATACTCGTACAAAAAAATATTGTTAAGACCAATGTTTACTGCCTATGCTTTTTTTCTAGGAGTTTTACTATTTCAGGTATTACATTCAAGTCTTTAATCCATTCTGAGGTTTTGTTTGTTTGTTTTTGTTTTTTTGAGGGTTGAAATGAATCAAGGATTATATTGATAATGACTTGATCTGACATTACTTGCCTGATAAAACTGACCCTCAGTTACCTCTTTTTTAAAATTTATTTTTATTGTTAGGCTTATTGGGGTGACATCTGTTAGCAAGAAATACATAGGTTCCAGGTGTACAGTTCTACAGTGCATTGTCAACTTGTTGTATAATAAGTTCACCACCTAGTGTGAGTTCTCTTTCCATCACTATATATTTAGCTTCCCCTCCCTCCTCCCCCACCCACTCCCTGTTTTTTTTTTGTTTGTTTGTTTGTTTTTTGTTTTTTTTGGCATATGATGTATGAAAGTGGTCCAATTTCATTTTTTCCAATTTATATCCAAAATTTCAGACACCACTTATTGAACAGATGGTCTATTCCCCATTGTATAGTCTTACTCCTTTTAGATTTACTGACCATACAAGCGTGGATTTATTTCTGGGCTCTTTATTTTGTTCCCTTGGTCTGTATGTCTGCTTTTGTGCTGATACATACTGTTTTAGTTATGATAGCTTTGTAGTATAATTTGAAATGAGGATGCATTATACCTCTAACTTTGTTCTTCTTTCTCAAGATTGCTAGGGTCTTTTGTGTTTTCATATAAATTTTATAATTATTTGTTTTAATTTAGTGAAAAAGATCATTGGTATTTTTGACTTGTTATGATTTATTAAGGGTTATGTAGTCTATTAAGCATTCTACTATCTAGCTATAAATAATTATTAGGAAATTCTTATTAGGTATTGAAAATTAACTTAACTAAAAATAAAGCTTAAATAAGAAATACTCTGATTTATACAAAGAATAAAGCTTAAATAAGTTAAATGACTTGCTCAAAGTCACGCAGGAAAATGGTAAGAAATACAGCAAGTATTTAAACTCAGAAGTGTATGAACTCAATGTTCAGCTTATTAACCTTATGCTAGGTACTCCTAAAATGAGCAATGTATAATGTTCACTGGAAATCTCTTGAGTTGAAATCTAGGTGTGGCCATTGTAAATACATTGTCTGGTATTTATTCAGCCAATTCTGTGAACTTGATCCAAGCTGAGAAACCTTGGGTGCATTCTCCCCAGAAATCACTAGGTGGAGCTAGTGTACTGAAAAGCTATCCTAGGTTTTTGGGTTTGTTTTTTTTTTTTTTTTCCCCAAGACTAGGTCCGAATTTATTCTAAGAAGTCAGCAAAGGCTGGTTTTGATTGGAAAAGTGCTAAAAAGATCACTCCCTCTGACAGCTGGCTTTTTTTCTTTTCTAGATAATCTAGATGAAGAGGAAGATGAGAGGTCTTTGGAGGTGTAGAGAATTGCTAGAGCCAAGAGCTATGTGGGATGAATGCGTAATCAACAAATTCTGTTCTTTCCCAGCAGTGGTTTCAGTAAGCTCACGTGTGGCTTGTTTGGTGGTTGTGGAAGCAGAATAAAATCTCACCCTGGCCTTTGTGGTCTGCTTTGTGTTAGAGATTCCAGCCTTTCACATTATGTAATACTGAGCATAGTGTTTGTATCTAATGTTTTAAATGGAATGTTTAAAATGATGACAGCGATGATGATAATGTTTATTATGTTAGCACACATGTGCATGCTACTTTATAGTATGTAGATCCCTTTAACTTGCATTCATTACTGAATGAATGAACCGTCTCTGGCTGAAGCTAGACCTTCCTGAATCAGAGGACATGCCATCAGGGCAGGATGGGATAGGATGATTCTTTTCTTCTATGTCTAGGAAATTTATTATAGTAGGGATCTTCCGGGACACACAGAATGGATGGTTATACAGTTCAACAATCATTTATTGAGAATTCGCTGAGAACCAAATTGTCCTTGCTCTTCCTGTTCCCTCCAATTCTTTTTGTCATAGGATTGAGGAGAAACCATTAGCCCTCTATAGAGTCATAACAAGGATAAGTCAGAGAACAATATTAAATTTCATTTAGTGTTCTTTCTCAGTTTCCATTGGAATCATTATTTCTCTTGTACCCTGATCCAGTGGTCGGTTGCAAGGTACATTTCAGAGTTCACTCAAACGCTGGTTTATATTGTTTCCACTTCCTGTAACAGTACAGGCAGTCCTTGTTCATGTCCACAATGCATTCCTGAAAACCACATCATATAGGGATCTGTGGTCATGCAGGTCACTTTCCCCTTCAAGACCAGTGTTCTAACTGAAGGTCATAGTCCTTTTCTAGCTCCTAGAGGCTGCCCACATTGGTTGGCTCATGGTCTCTTTCCTTCTATCTTTAAAGCCATCAATGGAGCCGACAAGTCCAAACTCTGCAGGGTAGGCAGGTAGGGTGGAGACCTAGGGAAGAGTTGATGTTGATAATGGTAGCTCAAGTCAAAAGGCAGCTTGCTGGCAGAATTTCCTCTTCTTGGGGAATCTTGGTCTTTTTCTCAGGGTCTTCAACTGATTGGATGAGGCACATCCATGTTATGGAGAATAATCTGCTTTTCTCAAAGTTTAAATGTTAATTCTGTTACATCAACATCTAGATGTGTTTAGCCAAATATCTGAGTACTGTGCCCTAAATTGACACATAACATTAATTATCACAAGTAAGCAAATAATTCTCTGTTGGACTTGAAGGGCAAGTGATGTTCCTTCTGTTGTCTCCACTAGGGTTCATTTCGATTTAACCAAAAGCAATCCACTCACCCCTTTTGCTCCTGAAATCTTGATGAGTTATCAATGTTACTTTGGATAACTATATAAACTATTTTAATATAAATATATAAAAAATTAAGAATTTTGTAAAGCATGGCTTTGAACCTTATCATTTAATGTTATGATTAAAAGGTAGTTTCGAAACTTTTTTGGTAGAAATATCTGGAAAGTGTATGTAATGAAAACAGTGCCTTTCAAGTGAAGTGTAGATGCATTAAATATTATGTATGAAAGGTCTCTAAAGATAAAATGTTTGACCTCCCTCATTTTACAGATAAATCACTGACCCTCCCACCCCCTACAGAGTAAAAAATCCACGTATAACTTTTGACTTCCCAAACACTTAACTATTAGTAGCCTACTGGTGACCATAAGCCTTCCCAGTAACATAGTTAGTCAATTAATTTATCTTTTATAGATTATATGTATTATATATTGTATTCTTACAACAAAGTAAGCTAGAGAAAAGCAAATGTTATTAAGAAAATTATAAGGAAGAGAGATTACAATTATAGTACTGTACTGTATTTATTGATACCATAAATTTGTGTCATCTGTTCCAAATATATGTGAGATTTGAAATCTTGGGAATGATGATTGTGTAGTTGGGGACTAGGGATGAAAAACAAGGCCAAGAAATAAAATCCCAGGAAATGTTTGCATTCAGTAAGTTGGAATCGGATAAGGAGAATGAGAAGGACCAGAAATGTAGAGAAGAGAAAAATCAGAGATTTTATATGAGGTCCCAAAGACCAGGAGAATGGTAAAATTAAAGGAGTGATTATTGGTATCATATAGTTATAAATTTGTTGATGAGCTCTAACAGTTTTTTGGTGAAGTCATTAGGATTTCTTATATATAAAATCATGTCATGGGCAAACAGAGACAGCTTACTTTTTCCTTTCCAATTTGGATGCCCTTTATTTTTTTCTTGCTGATTACTATGGTGAGGAATTCTAGTACTATATTTTAATAGGAGTGGTGAGAGTGAGCAACCTTGTTCCTGATCTTAGAGAAGAAGATTTCAACCTTTCACCATTGAGTATGATGTTAGCTGTGGAGTTGTCATATATAGCCTTTATTTTGTTAAAATTTGTTCCTTCCATACCCAAATTGTTGAGCATTTTTATCATGAAGGGATGTCGTATTCTGTCACATGCTAATTTGCATCTACTGAGATGATCATATGATTTTTATTTTATTATATTTATGTGTTTTTCACATTTATTGATTTGTGTATGTTGAACCATCCTTGCATCCTTGCATGATTAATACACTTAATCATGGTGTATTATCCTTTTAATGTGCTGTTAAATTGTTTACTAATATTTTATTGAGAATTTTTTCTTGCATATTCATCAGGGATTTTGGCTTGTAGTTTTCTTGTGGTGTTCATATCTGGTTTTGATGGTGTTGGCCTTGTACAATGAGTCTGGAGTATTCCTTGTTACATGTGTTTCCATTTTTATTTGTTTCAAGATATATTTGAATTTCTCTTTTGATTAGTTCTTGACTCATTTGTTGTTCAGGAGTGTGTTGTTTAATTTCCACATATTTGTGCATTTTCCAGCTTTCCTTTTGTTATTGATTTCTAGTTTCATACCATTAGGTCAGAAAAGATACATGGCATGATTTCAATCTTTTTAAATTTGCTAAGGCTTGTTTTGTGATCTAGCAATGATTTATCCTGAAGAATATTACACATGCACTTCAGAAGACTATGTATGCTGCTGCTGTTGGATGGAATACTCTGTATATGTCTGTTAGGCCTATTTGGCCTCAAGTATGGTTTAAGTTCAACATTTCCTTACTGATTTTCTATATGGATGATCTATATTCATTGTTGAAAAGGACATTGATGGCCCCTACTATTATTGTGTGTTTGTCAGTTTCTGCTTTCACTTGTGTTAGTATTTGTCTAATATATTTAGGTGGTTAGATGTTGGGCGCACATATATTTACAGTTCTAGTCTCTTGATGAATTGACCCTTTATCATTATTGTCATTATATAATGATCTTCTTTGTTTCTTGTTATAGTTTTTGAGTTAAAGTCTATTTTGTCTCATATAAGTATAGTTACCCCTGCTCTCCTTTGATTTCCATTTGCATGGAGACCCTTTTGATTCCGTCACTTCGAACCTATGTTTGTCCTTAACCCTACCAGACCTGAGGCCCTGTACCTAACTGTCCCCTATACCTGGGCTCCTGAGCATTAAAGAGAAAAAAACCAACATTATATAGAAAAATGTTAGTTACATGCAAACAAGTGGTTAGAATAAGATGGAACTTGGAGACATTGTAGAAAATAGATCTACCTTTCATTTCGAAAATTAGGTACAGCGGTATAGTGGGAGATTCGGAAATTACCGAAAAATCGGTACAGCGGTCTGGTAGGGTTAAAGGTGAAGTGAGTCTTTGTAGGAAGTATGTAGTTGGGTCTTGTTTGTCTCTTCATCCAGCCACTCTATGCCTTTTGAATAGAAAAATGAATCAATTTACATTTAGAGTAATTATGGATAGTAAGGACTTACTAATCCCTTCTTCTTAATTGTTTTCTGGCATTTTTATTTCCCTCGTTCCTTTCTTCCTCTCTTGCTGCCTTTCTTTGTGAATTGATGGTTTTCTGTAGTGGTATACTTTAGCTCCCTTCTTTTTATCTTTTGTGAATTCACCGTTGTTTTGTGCTTGAGGTTACAATGAAGCTTACATAAAATATAGACACAATAGTCTATTTTAGGCTGATAATGACAACTTTGATAACATATATAAACTATCCTTTTGTTAAATTGTTTTGTTAAATTGTTTACTAATATTTTATTGAGAATTTTTTCTTGCATATTCATCAGGGATTTTGGCTTATAGTTTTGTATTTTTGATGCCACAATTCACCTCTTTTTATATTGTGCATTCATTAACAAATTACTGTAGCTATAGGTATTATTAATAGTCTTGTCCTTCAACCTGTATACTCACGTTTCGTGATTAACAAACCAACATATTACAGTATTAGTATATCCTGAATTTGACTATGCACTTGCTCTGACCCTTATGTTGCATATTTTTACGTTACTAAATTAGTGTATTTCAGCTTGAAGAACTCTTTTCAGCATTTCTTGTAAGGTGGGTCTAGTGGTAATGAACTTCCTCAACTTTTGTTTATTTGGGAAAACCGTTATTTCTCTCTCATTTATAAAAGATGACTTTATCAGAGTATTTTTGGTTGGCACTTTTTTCTTTCAACACTTTACTGTATTATTACCCTCTCTTCTGGACTGACTATAAAGTTTCTGCTGAGAATTTCAGTGATAGCTTTCTGGGGGTTCCCTTATAAGCAACAAGTTTCTTTAATCTTGATGGTTTTAAGACTCTCTCTTTGTCTTTGATTTTTGACAGTTTCTATTATAATGCATTTTAGATAAGATTTCTTTAAGTTGAGTTTTTTGGGGGAACCTATGAGCTTCATGAACTTGGAGGTCCAAATTTGGGAAGTTTTCAGTTATTATTTCTTGAAATAATCTTCCTGCCCCTTCTCCTTCTTTTGTCCTTCTGAGTCTCAGTTAATTCGTAGATTGTTTGTTTTGGTGGTATCTCATAGATCACATAGTCTTTCTGCACTCTTTCTCATTCTTTTTGGTTTGTTCTCTTCTGACTGGAGAATTTCCAATTCCTGTCTTCTAATTCACAGATTATTTTCTTCTGTTTGATCCATTCTTCCATTTATGTGTCCTATTGCATTTTCCATTTCATTCGTTATATTCTTGAACTCACCAAACTTTGTTTTCTAAAATGATTTTATCTTTGTTAAATCTCTCACTTTGTTCATGTATTGTTTTCCTGATTTTGTTGAATTGTTTGTATTTTCTTTTAGCTCATTGAACTTTCTTAAAAGAGCTATTTTTAATTCTTTATCAGGTAAATTGCAGAGCTCTATATCTTTGGGATCAAGTAGAAGAAGTAATCCTTTTGTAGTATCATGTTTCCTGATTTTTCATGTTGCTTGAAATCTTGAGTTGCTGTTTTTGCCTTAAGTACCACTTACCTTCTCTTGTCTTTTCTGACTACCTATGGGAATGAAATACCATCTGTCCATCCTATTAGGGATTCTGAGACTTTCTCAGGCCTTCTATGGAAGGTCTATGCTCCACACTTCTTGCTTTATCTTGTGTCAAAATTCTTAGGGTTGTATACCTTCTTCTGATCCTGCAACACACCATGCCAGATACTGACAATGTTCTTTTTTGTTTCCCAAGGTTGATGCTATAGCTCAAGTATGTGGTCTCTCTCTGGTGCATAGATTCAGGTTGACTTTCTGCTTGTACTTACTAAATGTCTGCCAAAACTCACTTTCACTACCATCAGGAGTGTGCACGGGGAGCAGGCCACAAGTTGGGAGTGTGCATGGGTGAATTGTGTAGAGCCTTGGGGGTGCCCATTGGCCAGTTGGTGGGATCATGGGCATGGTGCCCCAGTGGCTCACGGGCAGGCTTCTTGATTGAGTCCATGGCACTGTTAGTATGATTCACATCTCTTTAATGTCCTGCCAGATTCCTGTATGCCACTCTTCTTTCTAGCCTCTTCCCAGCCTCCCAATCATGCAGATCATAACTCAGTACTCTGTATGAGGTGAGAGAGAGAGAAAGGGGCCTCTTTCACAAAATCCTAAACATCTGGTGAAACCAGGCACTCAACTCACATACTCGCTCATCTACAGTAGAGCAGGGAAAGTTTCTCTTGGCACTAAGCCACCGTGCCACCTTGGGGGAAAGGAGATACGGGTAAAGTAAGATTGTTTTTTTATCTTCTCTAATGCATCCAAACTTGTGTTATTTTGCTCCAGCAGTGTGATAAAACTTCTATGATTGATATCTGAAGTTCCACAGGGTTCTCTCATCTCTGGGTGATTGTGTAAGACAGTGTTCTCCAGGGGCACCTAGACCATGGCTGACAGGGGCTGGAGTCATGTCATGGGCCACTGCAGGGTCCACATCCAGGACTGAGGTTTCTCTGCTTATTAACTAGCACATAGGTGGATGAGACTCCTTCAGAGTCCCTTGGAGAATGGTGCTGGATCACACAGCTTTCACCAAGGCATTTTTGTCCATGGATGAATGTCAAGTTGTTGTGTGTGGAGGAGGGGATACAAGTGAGCAATGGCTTTTTCAGCTATCTTGTTCACAGGATGCTTTTTAGGGTCAAGTGAGAGAAATTATTTGTATCCGGTAAAGCACCATTCATATTCATTTATTCAACTATCCTTCCATTCATCCATTCAACCACCATCAATCCACCTTGATCCACCTATTCTTTCATTTAACAAATATTTATTAAACATCTACAGTATGTCAATCTGTATACTCAATGTAAGGGATTATTAGTTCTCTGATGAATATTCCTAAATATCATTTTCTGAAGCAATGCCAGTGAATTAGAATCACTGCTCTCTCAAAAATATTTAACTAATATATATAAACTAATTGGTTAGCAAAGGTAACTTGTCTTATTTTAATGTTTGTTTTGGCTTCTTTATCAAAGGTAGTAAAATTTAAAGACCTTTTCTTTTTTATTTTTTAATTCAAATTTTTATTTGTTTATATTTAGATACTTTTTTGTATTATAAAGGAATTTTAGCATTTTTTTCCCATTTTTATTTTTCAATTACATTTGACATATAATATTATATTGGTTTCGGGTATACAGCATAGTGATGAGACATCTATATAACTTACAAAATCCTTATTCTGATACATATGGTTCCCATCTAACATCATATATAGTCATTACAGTGTTATTGACTATATGCCCTATGTTGTACTTTACATCCCTGTGACTATGAATTTGTATTTCTTGATTTCTTTCCCTTTTTCACGCACCCCCTCCTTCCCTCCTCCCATCACTCCAACAAAGCTAGTACCCATATGATGCCACCCATAGTTATTACAACATTATTGACTGTGTACTTCCATAACTATTACTTTATAACCACCAACTGAACTTCCCAATCTATTTCCCTTATTTTACCCCCTCCCCCAACCTTCTTCCCATCTGGCAAGAAAAAAAGTGTTTTCTATATCTATGAGTCTGTTTTTGTTCCATTTGTTTATTTTTCTTCTTCGGATTTCACTTATAAGCGAAGTCGACTTGCATTTGTCTTCCACTGTTTGACTCTCCACTCAGTGTGATATCCTTCATGTCTTTGACTGGAGCTTTTAATCCATTTAAATTGAAGGTAATTGTTAATGTGTATTATTTTATTGCCATTTTATTGTTCATAATTTTGCTTTTTCTCCCCCATCTTAAAGCAGTTCCGATAACATTCCTTGTAATATTGGTTTGGTGGTGATGAACTCCTTTAGCTTTTTCTTGTCTGAGAAGCTCTTTATGTGTCCTTTGATTTGGAATGATAGCCTTGATGGGTATAGTAACCTTAGTTGCAGGTCCTTGCTTTTCATCACATTGAATATTTTATGCCACTCCCTTCTGGCCTGCAAAGTTTCTCTTGAGAAATCAGCTGGCAGTCTTATGGGAGCTCCCTTATAAGTAACTAGTTGCTTTTCTCTTGCTGCTTTTAGTATCTTTTCTTTGTCTTTAACCTTTGCCATTTTAATAATAATGTGTCTTGGTGTGCGCTTATTTGTGTTTATCTTGTTTGGGACTCCCTGTGTTTCCTGGACTTGTTTGTCTGTTTTTGTTTTTGTTTTTTTTTTTTTTTTTTCACCAGATTAGGGAAGTTTTCAGTCATTATTTCTTCAAATAGGTTCTCAATTCTTTGCTTTCTCTTTTCCCCTTCCAGTACTCCTATGATGTGAATGTTGTGCTTGATGTTTTCCCAAAGGCCCCTTAAATTATCCTATTGTTTTGGATTCTTTTTTCTTTTTGCTGCTCTGACTGGATGTTTTCTGCTACCTTGTCTTCCAATTCACTGATTTGATCCTCTGCTCCATCTAGTCTGCTGGTGATTCCTTCTATTGCTTTCTGAATTTCAGTTACAGTATTCATTTCTGACTGGTCCTTTTTTGTGGTTTCTATGTCCTTCTTTAGGCTTTCCATCTCTCTTTCGAAGTTTTCACTAAATTCCTTGAGCGTCCTTAAAATCATTGTTTTGAGCTCTGTATCTGATATCCATCTTGTTTAGTTCTTCTGGAATTTTCTGCTGTTCTTTAATTTGATTAATTTTTTTTGTTTCCTCATTTTGGATATTTGTCTGTATTTGTTCTATGTATTAGGTAAATCTGCTACATCTCTCAGTATTGCTAGATAGCGTTATGTAGTAGGTGCCCTGTGGGCCCTGGTACTGTCTCCCTGGTCACCTGCACTGGGTTCTGCTATAGATTCTTGTTTGATGCTAGTGCTATGCTTGAAGCTACTCTGTAAAAGTGTCAGCGCACACCAGTGCTGGTCGCGCCAGCCTGGGGCCTGAGGACTTAAATAGTTTTCCAAGGAAGATTGCAGTGTTGATGGGGCTGGCTGCCTCTAGTATTGGCAGAATTGGGTGAGGTGAGGTCCCAGTGAGTTAACAGGGTGGAGCGAGTAAAGCTCAATAGACCAATCAGGTTCAGATTTGACCATGTAGGGACAGGCGCAACACAGGAAAGATGGCACCCACCAGCTGGCTGCATGGGAGGAGGGTGCCCCCAGGAAAAATGGCGACTGTCCTCAATTCTTGTTCCAAAGCCACATACCTCAGTCTGCCCCAGCATCACCTCCAATGCCGCCTGAGCCACCGTCTCTGCTGGAGCCCAGGGTAAGTACTGGTGAATGACTGAGTCTGTGCAGGCACTTTTAGAGGATGGCTGGGTTTCTTGGAGCCTTCCGTCCCAACTGGACTGGACTGTCGGAGTCCCCACTGTTTTTTGCAGTCAGGTGTTATGGGGCTCCTCTTCCCAGCACCAGTGAGTTCTCTGGGGTAGGGAGCCTGGTATGGGTTTGGGGTCCCACACTCCTCTGGGGAACCTTTGCAACTGAGATAGCCCTCCTAATTCTTTACCACTGATGGAGGTTGGGCTCCTTTAGCATCTGCGCCCCTTCTACCAGTCTCACCGTGGCTGCCTCTCTTTTGTATCCTTAGTTATAAAGCTTCTGTTCAGCTAGGCTTCAGCTGTTCTCCATATTGGTTGTTCAGTAATTTAGTTGTAATTTTAATGTGTTCACAGAACAAAGTAGGCACAGTGTGTACCTACTCCGCCATCTTGGATCTTCTTCTCTAAAAACCTCTGGAATGTCGATAAAAAATGTAAAGCATCTTTTCACATGCTTATTGGCCATCCATGTATCTTCTTAGGAGGAATGTCTGTTCAAGTCCTTTACTCATTGTTTTAAACTGGGTTGTTTGTTTTTGAGGTGGGGCTCTTTCCTTCTTGCAGCTACCACAGGGACAGAAGAAACAGGATAACTCTTCATGGTGTGGCATTATCCAAGAGATCACCTTCTTATGCCGCTGGAGCCTCAGAGATATCTTAATCAAATCTTATACAAATCTGTTTTATTTATGCCGAGAATAATTCAGTCTTAGAATAGGACATGACCCTAAAGTTCATTGGATCCAACTACATTTTATAGATAAGGCCTCTCAGAAGTAAGGTGAAGTAACTTGGCCCACTATTTTGCTAGTTTAAAACTAATTTCTTTTAATTCCTGGTTTATGTCACCATAGTTGCAAAAGTAAACTGGAAGAGGAACACATTAGAGATAGAACCTATTTCTGTTTTCCCTTCTCTATGTGATGGACACAGATGGAAGGGGAAAATCTTTGGTTATCAACTCTAAAAATGGATGGTTTCTAGGCTTTTTAGGATCAGGCTATTGTACTAAGGGAATATAGATGAGCATTAATCTCGTCTAGCGCCCTACACTTTACAAAGTAGAATCATATTCTTAGAACATCCTGACCATCAGTGAGCAGGTGCTACTATTCTTATTGGATGAGAACATGACCCAGATCATCAGTAAACTGGTAGCAGCTTTTGGTACCGATCACAATCCCTCATCTCTGTGAAGGTGATCTGGCTGCAACCTGGCTGATTCCCAGCATGCTGCAGTAGAAAGAACACGGAGTGTGGAATGAGAGAACCCATATTCAATTCTTAGTTTTATCCCTGACTGACAGTTATCTTAGGCAAGTAAGTCACTTTACTTTCTGAGTTTTAGTCTCCTCATCTGTAACGTGGAGACAGAAAGAACATTGGTCTATCCAATTATTGTGGAATTAAGACAGAACATGCAGTAACAGTCTTTTGTGAATATAGAGAGTTATACAAATGTTAGTGATTGCTATTATCCAGCTGTCTAGGGAGGGGGTCACTTTGTGTATTATAAATAAGACTTCATAAGGTTTAATGGCATTAGAAGCTTAGGCAAGCTTCAAAGGGCTCCCACGGAGTAAAAGCTGATGAGCTTTTCATCCTTAGGTCTTATCCTAACCCACAAGCATTGTTATTTAGAATTCAACAGACACAACAAGCTAAGTCTCCTTGATATATTCCCCACTTTGTAAATACAGCTTAGCTTTTACAATTCTTTCACCCGTGGAAAGATGCAACATTTGCTCATTTCACCCAGCATTTGAAGGGTCAGTTGTGAAAATCTGAAAACATTTCCAACACACAAATCCAGTCACGACACTCCTATTATTAAAACCTTTTTACTCCCTATGGCTCACAGGACAAAGTCCAAATGCCATAGCTGCAAATCTTTTCCCTATCCAAGTGGACTATAAATATATGAGGAATTTATTAATCAAAACTCCATCATGAGCACACAGGCCCTCTATGGTCCAGCTCCAGCCTGTGCTTTCAGCCTAATCTCCCGTCTCTTTTCCCACACACCCATGTGCCACGGCCCTTCTTACCCAGAACCACAGATGCCCTGATTGTTGTGGCCTCTTCGCATGTGCTGCCTCAGCTGTATGGAGTTCCCTCCTCCTTCCTTGCTGCCTGCTTGCCATTTTCATGTTTATTCTTTGAGATCCAGCCCAAAAGCCCTGTTTGTGACCTCTCTGACCTCTTCTTCCCTCACAGGGAGTAGGATTAATCATTTCTTCTCTAAGACAACAAGTGTTTCCTATATTATTTTGTCTTTTTTCCTCTTTCGTTTGAGTTTTGCCTAGCCATTAGTGCGCAAGCGTTTTGAGGGCGGGGCCAGGATTGTATTCTTTGCAGCTCTGTACTCCATATGTGGGAACAGCGGGTGCTCAATACATTTGCTACATGAATGTTGTTTGAAGACCAAAGGGTGAGATAACACTAATTAGAGAAACAGGAACTTGTTTGAACTGATTTAAAGCTCACCAACAATCCTTATGACTTAGAACTATGATCTTCATTGCTTTGGGTCTTCCGTTCCCTCTGCCTGAGACTAGAAAGATTTCTCCATCGTCTAATTATTAATTAGACAGTAAAACAAGGCCTTGCTTTAAAGTTCCACCCTTCAGGCCTCTCTTGGGGTCAGTTAGTCCATTAGTTGGAGAGCCAAGGCCTGTGATACCAGGTCCCTCTCTCCTTATTCCACTAACAAGCTGGGTGACAAATGCCAATCTCTCTAGTCTCTGGGCTCCAGGTTTTGGAATCAGGGAGTTAGGTTACATATGCTCAGAGGTCCTGATCATGTGTCTTCTACATAGCTGATCCTGGGAAAACTGAGGGAGGCAAATGAAAGGTGAATATATTTTAGCTGGGGCAGAAGGATATACCACAGACACATTGGCAGGAGAGGGGATGCGGGGGTGGGGGGAGCAGGACAGGCACCAGCATGAAAGTCCTGGCATTTCTTTAAAATTGGAGTGCCCTGTTGTTGTTCTTTAACCATTTCTCCCAGCACAGAGTAAAATGCTTTTTTTTTTTTTTTAAAGAATGCTTACCCCCTCCCGCTGTTGCTGCCTAACATACTTCCTCAAACCTGGTCACAGAAAATCCCCCTTTGAATTCTTGTGCACTCTTTCTGCATCTCCCCAGAATTTCAACAAGTTACTGCCAGTGAGATTGGAATGGGAAACAGCGGCAGGGGCAGACGAATCCAGGCATTATATCCGAGTGAGAGCAGAGGAGTCAGCAAAGAGGCCTGCAAATGGCAGGGTCAGTGAGAGTCTGGAGAATGTGGGGAAAGAGGCAGGGTCCATGATGGGAGGGGGGGCTTGGGGACAAGAAGCATTTAGGAACTTTACTGCAGATCTGTTGTACTGCAGATTTTTGTTGTTAAATTTATTGGGGTGACATTGCTTAGTAAAAATGACATAGACTTCGGGTGCACAATTCTATACCTCGTCTATGTGTTGCATTATGTGTTCACTACCCAGAGCCAGTTCTCCTTCCATCAC